>BSBK01001309.1:360000-625000 GCA_027943335.1 Chamaecyparis obtusa | reverse complement strand
AAAAGGAAACTTATTTAAATGTGATGAAAACTATGTTTCATTTTTGCTTTCGGGAAGTAATTATGTAAGTTTATATGTTTTTTTTGGTATTGTGAAATCTTCTTGGAAGGCTAGGAATGCTTTTCATCATGTAGGATGGTGTATTTTTTTTTCTTTGAATGGATTAGGAAATTTTAGGAAGAATTAGGAAAGGTTAGGAAGGTTTAGGGAAAGGTTGCAGTCAAAATTTCCCATTTTTGCTTCTGCAGGCTTTCTCTGTGTATTATTGTTTTTATTGGATTATCTTGTCTACGAATTTGGATTATGTTGAGGATGTGTTTTGGATGTGGTACTTGTTGGTACTCAAAAACACAGCATGGGTTTTTGAGTACCTTGTTAAAAGAAATTTGCAGTTTGAAGCCCTATAGATGATTTTTGTGCCTATTTTCCCAGATGCAATTCTGAAGTTCTCCATGCTTTTCAAGTGCTTATCACTTTTGTTTGGACATTTGAAGACATACCAAGTCATTAGATTTGAGTTTAATTTTTTTCGTGATGTCTTGATTTGAGCACTTGTCGAAATCTGTAATTCTACCTAATTGTCAAATTGTTGTATCGGGCCCTATTTGCACTTGAATATCTTATACCTTGTTAGGTTTCATAGCCTGCCACTTTGGGAGTGTTTTAAATGTGTATCACTCAACTTATGTTTTAGAGCTCAAGCCTCTTTGAATCCATTTGACCAGTTTGCTAATGAGATTCCATATGCAGTTTCTAACTTTTTGATGGACAGTTACATACTTTAGTCGGAGGCCCTGTTCGGATGATTGTATCTTTTTCCCAGAGATTGATCATAGTGTGCCAATTATTGTATCATACTATAGGCATGAGAGAGAATGTCTATGCCAATTTTTAGCCTCCCATGAGCCCGTTTAGTCACTTTGCCAGGACCATTTCATTTGCAAATTATTAAGGTTTCACTGATTTGCAGAATACAGAATTAAGTGGCCTACTTCAAGGCTTTGTAGTTTTTGCTCTATGTGAGATCCTTCATAATTGAATATAGTTTCATACTGGGGACATGGAATACAACTTTCCTATGGAATTTGAGGTCCCTGCTAATCCATTTGATCAGTTTTCTAGGCCATTTCCAAAACTAATTTATGCATATTTCACTATTTTTGGTCCTAAATGTTTCTGACAGGCTGACTTTGCTGATTAAATGTGATCGACCACTTGATCTTTGGATCAAGGTGATGATGGATTTATGTTCCTTATATGATGGAGAGTCAATGCCCAAGATGCTAGCCTTGGAAGTTTTAGTTGGTCAGTTTTTAAAGGCAGTTCCAGGGCCAACTTGTGCAGTTTTGACAAGTGCAGACACAATTGTTTTTAAAGTGGTTATCTTTGATTGTTACTGACTTTGGGCTCAAATTTTCTGGGAGGTTCTCCTTGGGTCGACATGTTATAATGTTGGAAGTCAGCATGTGTACTCTGTGTCACTCTACTATCAGGTCATTCAGTCATTTTTTGAAGCCGCTCCCGAGAGCCAGTTGGTGTTATTAGTCATTTTTGCAGAGGTGAAAATGGGTGATGTGGATACACAATTGTTTTCTAGCTCAATGTGCTTGACTTCAGAGGGTACACGTTATGTTTGGATGAAGTGCATATCATGTCAGACATTGTTGAGTTTGAAAATGCCTCGAAAGTGTTTGCGGATATACTTGCTATGGATAAAGGAATCATTTGTAGTCAAGACCATTTTCAAATAACAACCCAACCCAAACAAAATCAAAGAAACCATAGGCTTCTACTACAAATCATCCTAGACATCTTTATTTTCTCCTCATGCAACCCACCCCTCTTATCATCATTTCCTTGATGATGCCTTAGAAAATTGCCCCATGTATGTGAATTTCATTCACCAAGACCTAAAGCCATGGAAAACATTGGGGTTAACATTGGAAATTTGTTAAAGAGAAGGCATCTTTCAAGATTATTATTGTTAAAGGAAGTTTGTATGTTGGAGTCATCATCTTTGTCATGAAACAAGGGATTTTTTCACCATCTGGGGAATTGCTCAGTTGCTAAGGATGTATCCAATGTATCCATAATGATACTTGATTTGGACTTAATGTTTAAATTGTTAAGATAAAACTGTTGTGTACAAGTGCCTGTACAAGAATACCGAGCCACTGCCATTATTCCATTACTGCGGGAGTAACTTCATTTTAAAAGAGTTTAAAATGAAGTATGTTTGTGATTACATGTTCCAGCCAATCGTACATGGATTTTCCTCGAGCAGTTCTGCAATTCTTGCAATCTCAAACTTCCACCTTTTCTTACTAAACTTCACATTATATTTCACGGAAAAATTCATGAGGATTTCATTTCAAGGCTAAGGTTTGTATGGCTATAGACACCATGCTAGGCAAGGTTCGATGCCAGTCAACATAAAAAGGGGGCTGCTAAATTTGGATGTTGCATGAGTAACAATGTGGGTGTGAGATATTTAAAGGTGACTCACACATTACCAGTAGCAAAGAGAGGCCCACATGTTTGAATGCAAGTCAAAGACTTCACACATTGGACCAAGGTGTTGTGTATATGTCTGGAGGGTCATGTAGTGTCCAAGGGGCTATTGATTAATATAAATGGGAACCAGTGCCAAATATCAAGGAAGACACTAGCTGGTAACGACAAAATGCATTATGTAGATGGAATGGAGCTTTTCTCAAGTGGTGTATGATGTGCGCAATGTATACATGGTCTAGCGCATAACAAATGAGGAGGTGCTCATGTGGTATGGTGTCCACGGTGGAAACCTACAGTATCAGAGGCAGGGACTCACGTTGAGCCATTGAAGATGCTATTTTGGTGGCCAGCATGAGAGAAGTTCCAAGGACACCCACGCACTATTTCAAACAAGTCTCACGCCAAATTTGGGAGACCTGTGCATTGTTTTACAATGCCAGCATATGAGTAAAGGCCTTAGAGCATTGCAGGAGGATAACCCACGCAAAATGTCAAAGGGGGGAGTTTTCATGTATAATAATGGAGGAAGTTTGTAATGAAGGAGCTTGCAAAGGAATTGGGTACCAATGTCAACATAGTAGAGAAAGCCCTGTGTTAAGCATATAAGGAAGCTGCTAGTGATTTCAAAAGGGACTGGTCAATTAATAGAGGGGCATGTGCGAGATATATCAAAGGGAGCTTTCCTTGCATGTTAGTAAGGAACCAGCAGCCAGTGCATTAACATAATGAAGGAGCCAACACAAAATGCCTAGTGCAAGGATGAGAGCCCACACACTTTAAATAGAGGCACCCACGCTAAAGACAAGAGAAAACCAGGCGTAGTGGAGTATGGATTGCGTAGTGAGGAGTATTTATCCCACATTGCATGTGTTGGGAATTTCAAATGTATTTAAATACTTTAGCACTTAATATGAATGGTGAATAGAAGCTCATAGGCTTTCAGCAGGCCTTTCAACTAGAGCTCTCTGTGCGTGGTGGGTCCCACCATATTTTGAGACGAAAAACAAAGAAGGTTTTAAAACATTCACAGGTAATTGTCCCATATTGATGTCGTTGGGAGTCTTTGTGGTGTTTAAATACAACACTACACACAATGAAAGTAAATCAAATGGAAGAAGCTATGCACGTGACCCCCTATGCTACTTGCCTCGATTTCTATGCCGACGGGCTCGAAACAATCTTTTGCAAAGCATTGATGGTGGCCAAAGAGGTAGTTGCGTGATCGCGGAATGGACCTGGCGGTTGGGCGTGGTTAGAAGCCAAATCATTCTGAGATTGTGAGACTAAGGAGGTCGCGAGGTCTCATAGTATCCGGCAGTTAGCAAAAAAGTTTGGAGATTTGGAGACTAACAGCAGTCGCGAGGTCTCCTAATGCAGGCGGTTACTTGATAAACATCCAGAGATTGTGAGATGGCCCTAGTTGCCAGGTCGCTGAATGAAGATCATGAGACTTGGAGAATGAGGTTTATTGCGAAGTCTCATAATTTAACTATAGTTAAGGGTTTCATTCCAAGACTTGGAGATTGAAGGTTTCGCGTGGTCACCAATGTTAACCGTGGTTAAGCTCTCCAATCAGAGACCTGGAGATTACCTTGTAGTTGCCAAATCTCCTAATCTAAAGTTTAACTTGAGTTTGTCTAATTAGCGAATAAGAAGATGACAAGTGGCACACTCTGGTGGCCTGTGCAGATTTTAAACAAATTTAAGATTTAAAAGGTTATAAAGTGTAGACTTTGGAAAAACTTGAATTTATTTCATGCCAGGAAGCTGCTTAGAGTTTTTAATGCTGCAGATCCATTTTTGGTCCAAATATAGCAGTATAATATGTTTTTGGAAATGCTAGAAGATGATGGATGCAATGATGGTAGTTAGAATCAGATCAGATCGAGCAGGTGAGAGTAGTAAAGGCATTTGTTAATAATATCAGATTTCCACAATCCATTTTAACAATTCATGTGTGTTTCTGGATTCGATTGTGTGCATTTTTTAGCATCAATGTTTCGGATCACACTCCGTGATCCATCATCAGGAAAGAGAGAGTGCAAGAATGTTAAAAATGAAGATGCAGACAACACCATTCTCAAGGGATATAAAGACAGGAGAAAACATAGAAAACTATGCGGAGAGGAAAGAGGAAAGCTGAAAAACTACAAAAACAAGAAAGAAGAGACCTTTAGAAACAAAAAGATTGAGGAGAAGTAGGTGGAAAGGTATAAAGAGAGGATATAAAATAAAATATGAAATATTAATATGATCAAATGAATTAACCAAATAAAAATAAGTGAAATATATACAAATACAAGAATTCAAAAGGATTAAGGGCAAGAAATAAATGACAAAGATAAAATACGCACACGAGGTAATAATATATATATATATATATATATATATATATATATATATATATATATATATATATATATATATATATATATATATATATATATATATATATATATATATATATATATATATATATATATAACCTCATTGTATAGAATCTAAATGAAAATATAGTTGTCAATTTATAATAACTAACTCTTGAACAAATATGTGAAATTAGTATTTTCTATTGTCGTGTATGACAATAAAATACAAATTACCCATATATGTATGAGATTTAATTATTATAAATGAGTCCTAACTAATTATATAACAAAAACAACCTGACTTAGATATGATTAAGAGAAAATAAAAATGGATTTAAAATAATAATAATATATATATTATTTTAATGTTAAACTTTTTACTATATTATTATTTTAAATCCCTTTTTATTTTCTCTTAATCATATCTAAGTCAGGTTGTTTTTGTTATATAATTAGTTAGGACTCATTTATAATATTTAAATCTCATACATATATGGGTAATTTGTATTTTATTGTCATACACGACAATATAAAATACTAATTTCACATATTTGTTTAAGAGTTAGTTATTATAAATTGACAACTATATTTTCATTTAGATTCTATACAGCGAGGTGTATATATATATATATATATATATATATATATATATATATATATATATATATATATATATATATATATATATATATATATATATATATATATATATATTATTACCTCGTGTGCGTATTTTATCTTTGTCATTTATTTCTTGCCCTTAATCCTTTTGATTCTTGTATTTGTATATATTTCACTTATTTTTATTTGGTTAATTCATTTGATCATATTAATATTTCATATTTTATTTTATATCCTCTCTTTATACCTTTCCACCTACTTCTCCTCAATCTTTTTGTTTCTGAAGGTCACTTCTTTCTTGTTTTTGTAGTTTTTCAGCTTTCCTCTTTCCTCTCTGCATAGTTTTCCATGTTTTCTCCTCTCTTTATATCCCTTGAGAATGGCGTTGTTTGCATCTTCATTTTTAACATACTTTCACTCTCTCTTTCCTGATGATGGATCACGGAGTGTGATCTGAAACGTTGATGCAAAAAGATGCACACAATCGAATCCAAAAATGCACATGGAAAGGCATTTGTATCCGGGATCAGATTTTGAAGATATTTTTCCTGATTGATTTGGCATGTCCGACAGAAGGAATGTCTTGTCTTTTGCAGAAAATAAAGGACAAAATGAATCAGATTTCTAGTAGATGAGCGGATTTTGTGCAAGCAAGGATTGTTATCAAATTTTTAGGTGTTGGCATTAAGCAGAATTGCCACTAGTGACAACACTTATTTGCGCAAACAGTGCAAACCGAGCAAACAGTGCAAACCGAGCAGACAGTGCAAACCGAGCAGACAGTGCAAACTGAGCAGACAGCACAAACCGAGCAAACAGTGCAAACCGAGCAGACAGTGCAAACCGAGCAGACAGTGCAAATCGAGCAGACAGTGCAAACCGAGCAGACAGTGGAAACCGAGCAAACCGAACAGGACAGTGGAAACCGAGTAACATCATGTCTACCGAGTCACCAGTACTTACCGAGTTCAAAACCTACCGAGTGATCAGTATGAACCGTGCCTTCACTTCTACCGAGTGCATGACGATGCCGAGTAATGCAGTGGACACCGAGTATCAGAAAGTCACCGAGTCAGTTTACAGGAACCGTGTAACCATACTTGGGGTATTTGTCAAGCCGACTGTGTAATTGTAATTGTAATTAATTGTTTAAAACTTGTATATAAACAATGTTGTAAAAATGACAAGATGAATGAAAAATATATGTGAAAGAATAAGAAAGGCAAAGATAAATGAATTACAGAAGGCTTCAGAAGTATAAGGTACAGCAAAGACAAATTCATCACAGAAGGTGATCAGTACATCAACGAATCTCAAATCAGCAATCCAGTTGCAAAGCAGAGATCTACTGTTTCATTCTAACAGGTGAATCAGTACTAAATCTTTTAACCGGGTAGACCTAACAGTCTTTGTAAAATCTCTTTACCGAGTGCATACTTCATTGTATGTTTGTAAATCCTTTAACAGGGTGGATTTAGCAATCCTTATTGCTCCTAACAGGGCAAATCATCAGAAGTGATCAAATTGTAAGCCTTAACCGGCCAACTTTATTCTGCAGTATTAAAGCTTTGTGGGTTTCATCCCCACCCCAGTTTTACTTTCTTTTTGGAAGGTTTCTGGGTAACCAAATCTATGTGTCACTATTGTGAATGCTTTTGAGTTTCATGCTTTCTGTATTCTACAGGTTAAAATAAATTACATGTTAAATTCAAAGAAAATTTGGAGTTACTGATTCACCCCTCCCTTCTCAGTAACTCGGTTAATTCCTGAATATTTCCAACAATTGGTATCAGAGCTGCATTGGTTCTCAAGATAAAGCTTAACTAGCTTGAGCAAAGATCCAGGACAATGGAGGTATTCAAACTGAACAAGGTGATTGAAAATGAAAAGCTAGATCTGGAAATGGCCATAGCTAAACTCAAAGAAGCAAAAGAACATCTTTCCCAATCCCTAAGAAGAAGGAAGGAACTTGCAAATCAGATGAATGATCAGAATTACATTGAAGAAAAGATTGAAGATCTTTTTCCCTCAAATAACTCAGATGAAGCAAACAATGCTATCAAAGAACTCCTAGAAAAGAATGGGTCTCTGCAGGAAGAAGTGAGAAAATTGAAAAGAGAACAAGAGCTACACTCTACAAGATTCTGTGAGATCTTGGAACAAAGAAATAAGTTAAAAGATGAATTAGATGGAAGAAACATTGAAGTCCAAAATAAAACCCTTCAGCTAGAAAACCTAATTGATCAGATCTCTCATACAAGTGAGGAAATCCTGAATCTAAGATCAGAAATAGAAAGCACAAGAGAAGATCTAAGATCTGAAAAAGAAATCAATCTAAGATTGGTGGAAGACCTAAATGCTGAAAAACAAATCAATGAAGGAATGCTGAAAAGTCAAGAAGACTTGGATCAGTTATATGAGCGAAATCTTCATAGGCAAAAAGGAAAAGCAGGACTTGGATACAAAGGAGAAGGCGAATCTTCTAAGCAAGGTACTCAAAGAAATCAAAAACCTACTTGTAATCATTGTGGTAAAATAGGACATACTTCAAATAAATGTTGGAATAATGAAAAAGTAGAATTCAATGGAAAATGTTATAACTGCAATCAACCTGGTCACAAAGCAAATGAATGCAGGGAAAAACCTAGATTCAGAGGTAATTGTCACAAGTGCAACAAACAAGGTCACAAGGCATCCGAATGCAAATCCAAGACATTTAATCCAGCAGAACAAATTATGAAAGCAATGTTTGGATGGGACTACAACACCTGGTGTAGATGTCATTACTGTGGAGAATATGGACACATTGGCATGAATTGCATAAAACATCATCTAAGGAAAAGAGATACTACCGTAAGATGCTTCAAATGCACTAAACTCGGTCACATA
The DNA here is from genome assembly GCA_027943335.1 of Chamaecyparis obtusa. Lineage (NCBI taxonomy): Eukaryota > Viridiplantae > Streptophyta > Pinopsida > Cupressales > Cupressaceae > Chamaecyparis > Chamaecyparis obtusa. The sequence goes on along the minus strand of BSBK01001309.1, from coordinate 616,607 downwards.
GCTAGAAACTGCATGAATGCTAGTGAAGTTGAAGATGGAAAGAAGAACGAAGCAACTAAGGTCAGGAAACAGGTAAGACAAAAATGGATTCCTAAAGCTACCGAGTGATCCAGTCCAAGTAATGGAATGGATGGCTCTACCGACTCAAACTAAATTTCCAAGGAAGCACTGGAACTGTAGTCTCATAGATCAATCTCAAGCAGTTCCAGAACCGAAATTAAAAGAAAGATCTAAATCAGCATGCAAGATGCAGGAAGATCACAGGGAGGTCGGTATCAGTCTTCACCGAGCAAGGTCGGTACCCGTCTTTACCGAGCGAGGTCGGAGCAATTTGAATTCTCGAGTTCACTGAGTTGCGAAGTCTCTTCCGAGCAATTAATTCTTAGTGGGTGACAGTCTGTCAGAATTCATACCCTAATTTGTACCGAGCATTAATGACAGAGTTGTAAACAAAAGGCAAGTAATCGAACTCATTCTTCACCGCGAACATTTAGCACCTTGAGAGCAGAAAGTTTCAAGAGCAACCCAGCGATTCAATACTCTTGCGTAAGGAATTTTCTGTGAGCTACCATGGCATCATCCAGCACTTCAGCGAAGAAAGGATCTGATATGTTAGTCCAAGGGGAGTGGAAAGCACCAGATTTTAAGATCGTGCCCGCAATTGCAGCAGCCCTAGATCCGAACGGAGCTCAATCTCAGATTCCTCCTAAGGTACTGCTTATTAACGATATCCGCAATCATTTTAACTGTTCAATTCATGAAATGGGGAACCTAGAACTAGACATTGTGCGTGAGGAACTATGTGTGGATGGTATTCTGAAACCCGAGCAAAAACATCTGGAAGATAAAGGTTTAGTACACATTGCACATCTACCTTGAAACTTTCGAGATAAATGGGTTAGATATGTTCTTAGTCGAGTACATGATGGCAAAATTTGGCTTGAGCAACCTATAGAGATTACAAAGAAGATGATTCATCAAATCACCGGTCTTCCCATGTTGAACAAAGCTAAAACTACCAAAACCCTAGGTCGGACGGAACTAGAGAAGAAAACCCTAGCCGAGTGGGACGGTAGAGGCATGAAAGTTAGCAGCATTACCGACGCTGAACTGAAGTTTGGTACACACATCATTGCCCATAAGATTTACAGTTCTAGTCGACAGAACAGTGTCTCCTGTGAAGCTATTGACCTAGCATACAAAGTGGTCAAGAATAACTTGACATTTGACCTAGCAGACTTATTGTTGAAACAGTTTAACAAAAACATGGAAAGCATTAAAACTTCCAAAAACAATCCATGTAAGTTTGGATCCTTATTGGTCTATTTATTCTTCTATGTTCTGAAATTCTTCCCTTCTAAAGGTAAAGTTGTATGGAGAAAAGATGTGCCAGTCCTCTATGAAATAAATGAATACATCTCAGAAATGGGTGAGAACTTTGAAAGCATCATGGATAATTATTTCAAGTCTTTCAAAGAGAAAATGAATGACAGATTCTGGATTCCACAGAAGTTGGTGGAAGATTACAAAGATGACATCTATTTTATGGTGGATTGTGATAATGTGTATATTCAAGCAGTTAAACCAAGAACTGTATATGTAAAACCTCTTCCTTATGAGGTAAATATTGATGAAACCAAGAATATCATTGAAGCTCTTCTAAATCAGCCTGTCAATCCCAAAGCTCCATATTTTGGAACATATGATGAAGCTAAGGTAAGAATTGAACTAAGCATAAAGCTTCCACAGGCGGTAAACAAAGGAAAGAAGAGGATAGCCAAAATGCAAATGATAACCGAGGACAAAGAAGAAATAGATGAAAAAGAAGAGGAAAAGGATGAGAAAACAGAGGAACCAGAACCTGCAAAGAAGAAAGGAAAAGTTTTCATCACTAAGGCATCTGTGCCTCCCACTGCTGTGTTTACAAGAAAAAATACAAGAGGCAAGGCAGATAAGGCAGAAAAAGCAGATAAAGATATAGTATTCAAAAGGCCTCCTCTAAGCCTTCAAGAAAAGCTCAAACTCTTTAGAGATGGATCAGGATCTGGAGTAAGTAACATAAAATCTTTAAGATATGAAACCAGATCGGAAGTAGAATAGAAGGAAATAGAAGATGCTGTTGTTGAGAAGATGGGACAGTGGAAATACTCTCCTGAAGAAATTGCCCCACAGGTTCCAGCAGTTCTATTGAATCCAATAAAAATGAGATGGAGCAATGCAAGGCAAACTGTGATAGACATATTTGATCAAAACCTGAGACAGTTGATGCCGAGCTTGAACAATGATGAAGTAAAGAAGGCATTAAAAGAAAATGAAAATAAGATGACATTGAAATTCAATACTTGTTTGATTTTGATCAACAATATTGAATCGGTTGTGAAGGCTGCAAATGCTACATGGAAGAACATATACCACCTTCACCAACCGAGCATTGAAACAGTAATAATAAAAGATATTGAAGATGACAGTGATGAACAAGAAGAAGACACTGAGGTAGATGATACTGTGAGGATAGCAGCAGAAGTCATTGCATCCCTTCCTACCTCTCCAGTGAAAGTTTCTTCATCCAGCCCGGAGACACCTTCAAGCATGGTTGTGACAACTTCCACATTTGTCCAATCATCCATAGCAACATTAGAAGCAGCTACCATTTCTTCCACCGAGCTACAGTCTCCTGCACCATCAAGTTTTCCAGCAGTAAGTTTTCCAGCTTTTGAATCTTCAAGTGTAAATATTTTAAGTTCTCCAGTAGAAAGTATGCCAGTATCTATAGCCAGCCCTACTTTATCTACTGTCACTACTACCAAAGCATTAAGTACAGATAAGCCTAAGGCTCTACCGAGTATAAAATTTTTGGAAGATATAGACCTAGATGAAGAGATAGAGATTCCTACATTAGATTTTGCAAATCTCTCAGCAGACCAAATGCAGAATATAGGTGAGATCCTCCAAAGGAAAGCAAAACAAAAGAAGCTTAAAGAGGAGAGAGACAAGGAGTATCAAATCATCAAGGATGCTAAGGACATTTTGTCTGATGCATTAGGCATTAAAGTAGACTCCTCCCAGCATGTTTTGTTACAATTAGCAGAAGCAGTTGAGAAATACAATGAGGACTCATCCGGGACAGAAAAGTTAGTTGAAAGAGCCGAGAAGAGATTCAACAATAAAGTGCTTGAGCACATTGCTCAGCACATAGCTATTAACCAAGTGGAATTGTCTTCAGTTTTGTCTAACATAGAATCTATCTATTCAAATGCTACCTCTCTTTTGGCCAGACTGTGCAATATTGCCGAGTTCACAAAGCATGTTAAAGATAAAATGAATAAAATGGATGAGGATATGAAGATTAGCATACAGAAGCTGCAACTTGAACCAAGTTCAAGCTTTGCTCATCACATGAAAATTTCACACCTATCTAATATGCAGTCTGATCTACTAAAAGAAGACACAAGGATCTGGTCCACACTGCTAGACATCCAACACATGATCCTTCCCATCATGAATACAATGTATAAGCACATTGAACATTTCAAAACATTGATTCATGACAATCAGTTCTCTATAGCAGATCACATGATTGAACTCTCTGCAGAAGTCCAAATTGCTATACAAACATGTAAGATTCTGCAAGAAAGTTGGGACAGAACCCTGGCACTAATAATGAAGGTCCATTCTGATTTCCTATCAATTTTTGGATTCTCTCTCTAAATAACTTGTATATGCACCTTTGGCATTATCGTCAAAAAGGGGGAGATATGTATAGAAGGAGAGATATGTATACTGTATAGATTTGTATAAGAAACAGTTAGCACATTGAAAGGGGAGACAATGTATATAGCCCTATAACAAAGACAAATTTTGAAAAATCAAAATAAAACTCAGCATGATTCGTGTATATAAATTTTGGCCAATAAGTGTTTTTGTCACTAATGCCAAAGGGGGAGATTGTTGGCATTAAGCAGAATTGCCACTAGTGACAACACTTATTTGCGCAAACAGTGCAAACCGAGCAAACAGTGCAAACAGTGCAAACTAAGCAGACAGTGCAAACCGAGCAGATAGTGCAAACCGAGCAGACAGTACAAACTGAGCAAACAGTGCAAACCGAGTAGACAGTGCAAACCGAGAAGACAGTGCAAACCGAGCAGACAGTGCAAACCGAGCAAACCGAACAGGACAGTGTAAACCGAGTAACATCATGTCTACCGAGTCACCAGTACTTACCGAGTTCAAAACCTACCGAGTGATCAGTATGAACCGTGCCTTCACTTCTACCGAGTGCATGATGATGCCGAGTAATGCAGTGGACGCCGAGTATCAGAAAGTCACCGAGTCAGTTTGCAGGAACCGTGTAACCATACTTGGGGTATTTGTCAAGCCGACTGTGTAATTGTAATTGTAATTAATTGTTTAAAACTTGTATATAAACAATGTTGTAAAAATGACAAGATGAATGAAAAATATATGTGAAAGAATAAGAAAGGCAGAGATAAGCAAATTACAGAAGGCTTCAGAAGTATAAGGTACAGCAAAGATAAATTCATCACAGAAGGTGATCAGTACATCAGCGAATCTCAAATCAGCAATCCAGTTGCAAAGCAGAGATCTACTGTTTCATTCTAACACGTGAATCAGTACTAAATCCTTTAACCAGGTAGACCTAACAGTCTTTGTAAAATCTCTTTACCGAGTGCATACTTCATTGTATGTTTGTAAATCCTTTAACAGGGTGGATTTAGCAATCCTTATTGCTCCTAACAGGGCAGATCATCAGAAGTGATCAAATTGTAAGCCTTAACCGGCCAACTTTATTCTGCAGTATTAAAGCTTTGTGGGTTTCATATCCACCCCAGTTTTACTTTCTTTTTGGAAGGTTTCTGGGTAACCAAATCTATGTGTCACTATTGTGAATGCTTTTGAGTTTCATGCTTTCTGTATTCTAAAGGTTAAAATAAATTACATGTTAAATTCAAATAAAATTTGGAGTTACTGATTCACCCCTCCCCTCTCAGTAACTCAGTTAATTCCTGAATATTTCCAACATTAGGTGCCTGAGAAGATCTTTTTTTCAGAGCAGAGCAGACAGGTGTTGATCAAGCAGAGATTTTAGGGTTTCTTCTTCTTCTATTTATCTTCTTCTCTTCCTTGTGTTAGGGGTTCCTATTCCTATTTCTAGAGGGTTCCTGTGACTGCTCTATTGTGAGCATGTCCCTTGATGATGAATGTTGAATATCTTTTCTACAGAACAGATCTTTCTTTCCTGTGTCTGAGCTCCTGAACTTTAATTTTTGTGTGCATTGAAATAAGATTATTTTCAAAGAAATACATTGCAGTTTCTCTCAGATTCTGTTGTTGTCTCCTCATTTTTTATGTTATACTCTTCTATGCTTTTATTTGTTAGGCATGTAAAACATACCAGCTACAAGGTAGCTTGTTTGATTATTTATGAGTTTCTTTCAAGGAAAGAATTAAATTTTCATGAATAGTCTCAGAGAGTGAACATGATTATTAGGATTTTGATGATAATAGTGTAGGAGTGACAGAATGGTTTGTAAGGCACTCTTTTCAAATTGCAAGTGATCTACAAGGCAATTCACTATATTTGTTTTGATCTCTTCCTGTGGATTTACATACAGCAACTATTTGCCTAATGGAATAGGGACTGGCTAGATGTCTGTTGTGTAGTTATTTTTCTGTCATCAAAACAAAATTTATCATTACCAATATTTTTCATATTCTTTAGTTTATGCCTACTATGAAGGGACTATGTCTAAGTGGTACAATTCACATTTGGTGATTCCTTAAAGAAAGAATCAGAGGTTAACCTTCCTCGAGTTGCACTCATAAAAAGAAGAAGGATTCACATCCTTATCCCACTATTCATGCTGTTACATTAGTAGTTTCATTTCTCATATTCTGTAATAGGTTGTTCTCAGCCTTTTACAAAATCATCTTTCATTGAAGTAGATTTGAGTAACATAATAGGATAGCCTTGAAGACCCTATCCACCATTTGAATGTTTACTTGAAACAAAGTGAATCATTAATAGGAAATACCCGCCTGAGTCCTATGGAGCTCAAAGTAGAAGGGGGATCTTATCCAATCCTCATTAATTAGGCTTTTCTTGCAAACTTGAAGTCCCCTTTTAACTGAGAATCAAGCCCATAATTTACCAAGTTTGATCATACAAGAAAAATCCCTAACAGTACTCAGGTCCCTACATTAGGTATACCTCAGAGAACCTTTCCAAGGAACTCTCTACATCCTAAAATGTCACTTTTGGGCATTTTTGAGAAGTTTGAATTTAGTTTTGATAAAGAATCCTATAGTGTTGTATGACTATATGCTCATACCCATATGGAACTTGGTCAAATTTCGTATGGGTAGCCATAGAATGTCATTTGGGGTTTTTGTGGGTTTCAAGGGCTCAAAATTTATAGAATTTGGGCTTAGAACCTCTATAATTTGTTCCTTATGCTTGGGCTTCTTTTTGAATCACTTGTGAATTGCTATCCATGGTTTTTTTTGTATTATAATATGTTACGTAAGGATTTCAGTACTTGTCTTATGCTTGAATCCATATTATGAGGCTAGGACTTGTTCAGGTGGCCTGAGTGCACTGGAGGGCTCCTTAGACCTCCAAGATAGATCTTTTTGAAATACTTCATGGTTCCATGGCTTGTGTGTGTGGGTAGGGGACTATGTACCCTAGGTTAGTGGCTCACCATAGGTTTTGGAACCCTAAACTAGTTTCCAGTTGATCATATGGGTGAGTTAGTAAAAAGTGATAACCTAATAATGAATTTGGGAAAGGGGGAAAACAAAAGATAATGAAGACACATAATAAAGTCCACATAGTCCTATTGGCATACTAGGACCATAGGTAACTACCAAGGAGGATCCCTATTCAGAAAGGGGGTACCGGAGTTACATGGTTGCCAAGGAGGATCCCAAAATATAGGGTATGTGATGACACTCACCTAGAGGGTATGCTAGTCTATCATAAAAAAAAGGAAGCACTTCCATTTAGGACTGGTTTAGCCCTCTGAGTAGGTGTTTTGGGGTCATGTCAAGTGCCTTGAATGGCTCCTTAACCTAGATCAATATTTTTCCCCTAATTCTGCCCCCTTTTCCACTTTCTTTCTACATTTTTTTGGCATTCTGGACTAAGATCATGAGATTTTTGACCTCAAGGTCAAGGTCAACCTTGACCTTGACCTAGGTCAAATTTGACCTTGACCTTGAGCCAAGGTCCAAATTTCAAGGTTCCATGATTTCTAGATGTTGAGTTTCGAAAAGAATTATTTTCCCACTTTTGGGTCGGCTTTTTTGGATTTCAGAATGGTAAACTCTTAAATTATATTTAATTTAGGTCCATTTCTAGGGGTAAATGTTTAAATATTTAATTCTCCTATGTAGACCTCTCTAGAAGTTTGTGCCCTAGATCACTATAAAAGGAGGCCTTCCTCTCTCATTTCAATCTATCTTTCATGTCCATCTCTCAAGCACTCAAGCAAGTGAAATCAAGAAATCAAGAAGCAAGAAAGAAGGAGAAGGAAAGCATTCAAGAATTCATTCATCCTCAAGCATTCAAGCATTCAAGATCCAATTCATCAGGGAAATTCATTGTTATCCATTGAAGGATGCAATCTCTATGGAGCCCTCTTATTGAAGATTTCTTCATCTACATTCATCCAAGCCTCTTCCTATTCCAAGATCCATTCAAGATTAGTGTTGAAGATCTAAGAAAATTGATTTGATACATCCTACATTTAATTCTACATTCATTTGGACCATCCATACTTGTGGATTCAAGGATTCAAATCCTCCACAAGGGTTTTCAACATAAGCAAGGTGAATTGTTTTATTTACTTTGTTTATCTCTGCAATTTCAATTCAATTTCAAGGTTATTTCCTAAATTAGTGCTTTGACTATGGAAAATCCCTCCCCCCAATAAAAAAACTATTTTTCTTGTAGGTATAGGTGCGGGATGGTGAATTACAGTGCAGATCTAGATACCCTTTTTGACAAACTTTCGGGATCCATGAGCAGAATTTTCATCGGAGCAGTGCAATTCAAGGATGAATTTTTTGGATCTAATAGTTTCTAAGACCATCTGATAGGGTTTTCAGCTGATTCATTTTCAAAGGTAAGTACCTATATTTCTTCATTTCAAGATTAGTCTTCTATATTTACTTTCTGTATCATTATAATTTCATGTGTGTGTAAAATATTGGTTTTGGGGTCTCTTTTATGTGTAACTCCTATTGTGCTAGGCCCCAACCATATTTTATATCTTACATTTTGGTGAACCCATTTTACGAAAACTCTTTCTCTTTGGTGTTAGATTTCCCTTTGTATTACCTTGTGTGTTCACCTTACAACTTACATTTTGGTGAACCCATTTACGTCAACTCTTTCTTTTTGGTGTTAGGTTTACATTTTGAGTTAGATCTTACATACTTAAAAAAGTAGATTTCTTTTATTCTCTTGCATTTATATTTCAAAAATACAAAAAAAAATTCAAAATTTCTTTAAAAATACAAAAATATTTACAAGCTTACCCCCTATCTTTTGTGGAATTAGATGCCCTATTGTGTTTGTGGTGTTTGATTCCCTTTTCATGATTATAAATTTCATTTGCATTCATTTAGATATATCTAGATCCATTTTATATGCATTTATTTATTCATTATCATAATGCACAAGTTGTTTCAAGTGTTTTCCAAACATCCTTCTATAACTTTTGGGATTACAAGGTGCTTTATTGATAGGGATGATAATCCTCCTATTTGGGATGAACCTTTGTATTTGGATGTTGATTACTCTCTTCCTTGTGAAACCATTGTGGATGATTCTACTTTTTGGAATGAACCCTTGGATAAAGACATTGATTTATCCCCTCCTCGTAAAAAATCTTTGATACAAGAGGGTGATTTATTAAAGGATGACATATTCATACATGATGCAGACACTTTAGTGAAAGAAGACAACATTATAGATGCTTTACCTCTATTTTAGATTGCTTTTAGTGATGAGGCATTAGCAAAGAATGATATAAATTCCCTTAATGCTCTCCCTATTAGTGATGACCTTATGGAGGATCAATATCCTACCTCATCTCCTCCTAGGGTGTCTTATTTGCTTCCTTCTTGTGAATATATTTTTAGTGTTGAGACAACTAATATGGTTTTTTAGAAACCCTTCTTGACCTTCAAAGGTAAACCTATGGAGTCTTTAAAGTCTTTCAATGATCAAGATTTGATAGCTCACACCTATCATACAAGGAATAAACCTCAATCTAATCCAGTGGTTTCTACTTCTTTACCACCTTCTCAACCCATTCTTCCTCCTCCACCTTGTCTTCCTAGCAAGGAGTATGATTTGATAAACCAATTGTGCAATACTCCTTCCAAGATTTCTTTATGGGAGCTTCTTCAAACTTCACCTAACTACTATGAAGCCTTGCAAAAATCTCTAGAAACTTTTCCCACTTCACCTCCTAATCAAGAGAACATCAATAACTTCTTACAATGCATGCATGCTACCCGGGTCCTCCTAAAATTTTATTTAATCAAAATGATTTACCTTCTAATGAAGTTCAGAATCAATATGATGCTCCTATGGTTGTTGTTACTATCAATAAAAGTATCATTCATAGGACCTTGATTTGTTATGTATCCAGGCTTAATGTTTGTAGCATGGACATGCTCAAAGTGATTAAAGTCGATCTTTCAACTATTCAACCTGACAATGTTCCTATACGTGGCTTTGATAACATTACTAAGAATACTTTAGGCATCATTACCTTACCTATCAAAGTAGGTCTTGTCATCCTAAATACACGTATTCATGTTATGCCTGGACCTCTCAATTACAATCTTCTTTTGGGTAGACCTTGGTTTCATGAGATGCATGTTGTTCCTTCCACCCTTCACAGTAAAGTCAATTTTATACATAACAACACGATGTATACACTTCATGAAAATGATGCACCAAATCCTTGTTTGAATATTCAAACCTACACTACTCCTACTCCTAATAGTAATCCTTCTTCCTCTAATTCTTTTCCTAGCAATGATTGGGGAACCTTGGATTTTAATCCTACCTTTATGGAGAGTATAAGGTTTCTAATCTTGATTTTATGAAGAAACAAAGAGAGTTTTAACAATGTGTTTTTCTACTTCTAATACCCTTTGTGATAACTTTGTTGCTACTTCTACCCACAATGAATATGTCAAACCTACTAATGATGTCATAGTGACTACTGAAGTTCCATTGAATCCTTCTGATATGCCTTCTTGTTATGTTCTTGGTTATCATTTCCTAGTTAAACAAGGATTCAATACTTAAGGATATGATTAGCATAAACAAGGAATTCAAATGCCCTGACAGAATAGGGGGCATGAGCATTCTTATAGATTTTTATATAATCCTCAACAAAAAATCAATGTTAACAACATCTCAAATAACACTTCAAAACATGATGAACCTATGAAGGAATTTGACCAAGAAGTTATTTTGCCTAAACTCCTTTGTGCTAAGATGATTACTAGACCTAAACACAAAAAGAAATGTAGTCCAAACTTGAAGACTCTTCCTTTTTGTTTATGTCATAGATTTCATGATCACTCTACTAATGAATGTCAAGCTTTACATTATAAGATTAGGCAGCTCATTGATAGTAAGGTTATTATATATCATGTGGCAATGAGTTGTATTTCAATCCTATTTTCTCTAAATAACATTTATGTTCCTATTATGGAGCTTCACGTTATGTAAACAATATTATCCAAATCCTTGGGGGCTTGTTATCTTGTATAGTGTTGTGAGTGATATAATAGGTCCCCTTCCATCCTTGTTCCTATGATTGGGGGGCAAGGATGTCATCTCCTTCTTTTCTGTCTTGTCAGGATCCACTTTTCCCTTGGTTAAGTAGTATTTATATATTATGTGATATCCAATCATACATGATATTGGTTTGCATTAAGGATCTCTATCCTTGATCATAACCTATTTCATTGTTTGACATTGGGTTTCCATGGTTGATAAATATCTCACCTTGGAAACTAAATAGTGTGCTATCCCTCACAAGGGTTACTTTTTCCATTCTTGCATGATATCTCTTTGCATTCATCCCTTCCATGGCCTCATAGGAGCTATGACCTTCTTGGCTTGGACTGGGTGTTGTCTATCTATATTAAATTGATATTGAAGAAGTATTTATCCTTGTTCTTTTCTTTCCTTAACATGTTAAAATAGTATGTATGTTGTCATCTTAAGGAGGGGGCATATATACAGCCTCCCTCATTCTATATTAAGGATTTTTGTTCTAACCTTTTATTTTGTAGCATGCTAAATCCTCGAAAGGTAATGCACGTAAGTTGCTAAATCTTGAAGAGACACACATTTTCAATTTCAAATATGCTAAATCCTTGGAAGATAACGCACATAAGTTGCTAAATCTTGAAGAGACATGCATTTTCAATTTCAAAAATGCTAAATCCATAGAAGCTAACGCACATAAGTTGCTAAATCTTGAAGAGATACACATTATAAAAATGTATTCTATGGTGATATTGTTGGAAAGCTGACTATAATATTATGATTTAGTGTTTTCATTATGGAAACAAAGTCATATGAAGTTTTAGAGTTAGCACATTACTTAGAAGATCACGAAAATGGCTAAGTATGGAAGATTGGATAGTTAGCAGAGTATGAGATAAAAAGAGCATCAGCTCACATTTGTATGACCAAATTATGGCATGCACCCTTCAAGATAAGATTCTACGTATGTAATTATGCTAATTCTAAGAGTGCATCATAATATGATCTGTTATGATGAAGTTACAGTCAGGTGAAGTGTCATAGATAGTGAGCAGTAGAACAGAACATAGCATGGAGCCAACTGTTGGTATTTTGGTTAGCGATTATAATATTTTTTTGTAAAGGACATGCGCCCTTGTAATTGTGAATGATATGAGATAGAAAGTTGATAGCAGTAGAGCAGAACTATGTGAAGAGAAGTTTGAATTTTTTATAGCTTTATAAGAGGCTAAATCATCAGCGCACAAAAGGAACTGATCAGACAAGCAATGTCACAACAACAGTTCACCTTGCAGATATAGTGAGTATCTGAGATTCAAAATGTTTTAGCATTCACCACTTGAGTAGTGAGCTCTAGGATAGTGTGTCGCCACCCCTAATAGGGTTATTGTAAAAGAATCCTAACAGGGTTTGACCCTTGACCATGTCACTATACTAAAAGCATTGTAAAGATCAACTCCTAATAGGGTTGCAAGATCTTCTAATAGGGATCATAATACACTATTATAGTTCTTAGTGGATGTCAATTCCCACTGGGGTTTTTACCTATTTGGGTTTCCCCATAATCATATTTGGTGTTATGTGTTATGGTTGTTTATCTCACTTGCATTGATATTCATTTAAGTACTTAAGCAATTAGGTTAAGATTCAAGATTTCATAAAAGTAATAATATATAGACCACTGATTCACCCCCCCCTTCTCAATGTTCCCATTCCTAACAATTGTTATCAAAGCTCTGGTGCTTTGAAGATAAGTTTAACCACTTGAGGAGATCATGGATAAGGGAGAAGTGAAACATCTAAAAAAAAATCTTGAAGCAACTCTTGAAGACCTTGACAGCTATGAAAAAGAAATCGAAGAACTGAAAGAAAAGGTTAGTGGTTCTCAACTAATCATCAAGAAACTAAGAGAAGATTTGAAAGACTGTTCTACAAGTGACTTAGGGATAATGGTCAAAAATTTGAATAAAGAAAACACATCTCTAAAGGATTAGATTGAAGATTTAGATGAAAAGCTACTTAACAATCAGGAAGCCTATGAAGAACAGGTCAAAGAAAACAAATAGCTACATGAAGAATTGAGGCAAGCAAACATGAAAATCTTGGAATTAGAGAACATGAAGAGACAAATGGAAATACAATTGACTGATGCAAAGAATCATATTGAAAAATTTCAGACAAGTAAGGTGTTAGCACTTAAACTTGCAGATGGTTGAAATATTCAGAAAACTTACTGAACTTATAACTCATGCATTCCCAATAGCTGCATCTAGCACAATTTAAATGGAAAGGTACTAAGGCTTTGAGCCTTCTTCACTTTGAGTGTAGAACTCAGGCATGTTTACCTTTCAATCGCTTCTTCAAAGCATAATAGAATTGATCTATGTACTTGACATAGACAATACAACTCATAAACATACAAATAAAAGTAAATGGAAATGGTTTTTGATAATATGGTGGTGAATAAATGCAAATCAAGCTAAACCAATGCCTTATTCATTGGGCTAGAGTCAAAATCTAACATCTATAGAATCTTATTAACACAAAGATACTAAAATTCAAATAAATTGCCTAACAATTCATTCTCCCAATTCCCAAACCTACCATTAAATTCATATATAGATATTCAAATCCCAAAGACCTCCCTGAAGGTTTACTCTCTCCTTGACAGAAACTTGAGTTCAACCCCAATATTCACCTTGTGAATAACACATTAAAGAGCCTTACTAATTAATGCATAAGAAATTCAAAGTATCCATACACAAAGACAACAAGACATAGCAATGAAATTTCAATATATTTGTATTAATTTTCAACTGTATCTATACAGTTTTAACAAAAACTTCAATGAAGTCAGATTCTATATTTAGTCTTCCTTTACAAAAAACTTTGACCACCCTTAAAAAATGAGCCAAACTTTCTATTTAAACCTCTAGCCATCTTGGAATCCTCAAAAGGATGCAACAAGCTTCGGATGGCTAGGAAAATGACTTGCACTAAAGACAAAAAGTACAAACCAAAAAGATAGTGATTACAACAATAGAAAGTAGTTTACAACTACTAGCATCTTCACATGTGGCACCTTTGTCTGGAGATATTTTAGAGCAGTTACTTTGATTTGTTACATGAATGATGACCACCAATACAGGTTAACTTACATCATCCTTTGTTTGGTACATGCTCTCCCTAGAATTTTGGATCAGGTGCCATGTGTACTTTACTCATCTTCTTTTGCATCCAAGTCTAAGATATTCTTCTCCCAAGCTGCCACCTTGGCATCAGATGGCCAATCAAAACTCTATAGCTCTTGTAACATCTTCAACTGTACCTCCGACCTAGAATCAATGATGCTCTTTACATTTGTGAAAAACCTTGTGTAGTCATTTTCAACCTTGATCAGGTTATGAATGATATTATTAAAACCCTGCATGTCCAAAGCATTTTCACCCCCAAGAAAAGCCTCTTTCTTGATTATCATATGTCCCATGCTCAACTTCCATTCATCTACACTAATTATATTTCCATCATCCCCATACACTAAGGGTAGGTACTTACTCTAATCTTTGTCAAACATGGCCAACCTAGCCTTTATCTGGTTAGAATTTCCTTTAAAAAACTTTGAAAGAGCACTCCCCAATCTAATTTTCTCATAAACCTAAGTCACCACCTCAGGGATAATAGGCTTGTGTTCCTTAAAGGAATCAAGCTTCTCAAACAACATGTTTCTTCCTGACCATATGCTATAGAGTTTCTCTAGGGTAGCTAGTGACTCATTCACCTTTTCATTTGCCTTATGCAACAAGACAACTAATTGATGGACTAAACCCATCCTATCTCTTATTTTTTCCTCTATATGTTGCACAATATCAGTCATAGTTTTTAAGGCTACTTCTAGCTTCACTTTCTCTAGATCTTCTACTGGCTGGTCAGGAACCTCTGCTTTTGGCTAAGGAGGGGCCTCAATTTTCAAAGGAGGGGGAGGCACTTCTTAGCTACTTCTTCAAGCTTAGCCCTTAACTCTTCCAATTCCCCTCCATTTTCTTGATCATCATGAGCTTTAAATCCCTATACTTTGCAACCCTCATTGAGTTTTCAAATAATTTGTCATACCTCTCTGACAATTCAATAGTTTTGGCTTCATTAAAGTGAGCCAAGTGTGTTACTTCCTTAGACACCTCAAGATTAGTAGTGTTTTGGATAGTCCAGACAATCTTATTACCTTATATTTTTTCCTTAATGCTTACCAAAGATAGCTTCTGAGTCCTAGGGGCCAAAGACTAAAGTGAAATAGCCTATGACTTGGGGTCATAACCACTCCCTCTGATCATATCATCAATTTGTACTTCATATGACAAACTTCTATCTAGCTGCTTTCTAATTTGGTCAATAATGAAGGCAGAGGTTAAGTCCCATCCAGGAGTGACAAGCATGCCACTTGATTTAACCATTTCTCTTGCTTCCTCCATAGTAATCCTCTCAATAATAGGATCATATGATGTCAAAGCCCTCAAAGTCTCTTCACTTGGTTGCATTCCTTCAGGCAGGGACCTTTTCACTTCCTCGTGTTTCCTCCAGATAAGGAAATCCCTGAATTCTTTTCTTTGGATGAACTGGTCATCACTGAGAAACTCCTCTTGGTATAGTTATCTTTCATCCTTTCCTAATAACAAGGGTAAATCCCCATCTTCTTTTGACATGACTTTCTTCCATTCTTTGATAGCCTTTCTCAATTGATGGTGGTAGGCTATTTTACCAGGCATAAGAACTAAAACACTATCAAGCACCTTGTCTTGTTTCTTCTTCTTAGAAGGCTCCCCTACTTCAAGCCTCTATTTATTCAATGGTGGCTCTGAACTAGCCTCCACCTCCTTTGGATCTTGAGTTAAGTCAATTATTGGTGCTTCCCCTACTGAAGGTGGACTACTACATTCTTTTGACTCATTAGTAAATTCCTCAGGCTCAGAGGTAGAATAATTTCTTGGTACTTCTAACTTCTCCTGAAGAAACCCCTCCAACTAGTTAGACAAGGTGCCATGCATTTCTATCATCTTTTCCATTCTTTGTAGATATGGGAGCTTGGGGAAAAAGCCACCAAAAGGAATTTTTCCCTTCCTCAATCTAACCTCTATGTCCAGCAAATCAAAATACTTAGTCCACCTTCTCCCTACTTCATCCAGGTCCAACATATTTCTTATCACATCCTCCTCATCTAGGCCTTCATGCTATTTGATTGTGCCAATGTTAGGAATAAAAGTCATCCTAGCAATCTTGATGAAACCCTCAGAATCAACATACCAACAAGTACCTGTAATCATCTTGAAATGATTGAGCCAGCTACTGACCTGACCCAGTGCTCTTTTTCCAATCAAGAAGTTACCAATTCTAAATTGCTTCGGTGTAAACGTACCCTTCTTATGAGGCCCTAAGTGCTCTTTGTCAGTCCATATTAATTTCCAGATAAAATCCATCATAGAAACTCTGGGAGGTGCAAATTTAGGAAGCAGGTGTGGAGGTTGAGGGCAGCCATAAACTCTAATAACTATGAAATTGTTCCCCAGATAGAAATCTCCCCAATTGTGGTTCCCTGGCCATTTGTCTTCATAATGCATTGGTCTAAAAACTCTCAAGACCTTAGTTGACAGCCTCAAAACATTTGTTCCTAACATTTCAAGAATTGGATGGACAAAGTAGTTCTAAAAAATAGAGAAGTTACAATCATTGGATGTGATATTCCAAACTCTCAACCAATAGTACACTAGGTTGGGAATGTCTTTAAAATGAGTCCTTATCTTCAACATTCTTGCATCAAAATCATTAACATGGTGGTACAAAATCAAATGCATAAGAAGGAAGTAGTGCATGAATCTGATAGGTCTTTTACTCTGCTTGACAGACATAAACCCTTCATGCATCCTATCAATTACATACTAGATGTAATCATAATCAGTATTGGTATGAGAATTCTAAATGTCTAGGATTATCATTAAAAGTTCAGCAGGCAATTTCTCATCATCCCCATCTATCCCTAGAACCCTACACAATCCATGACACAAGAATTTCATGAAACAATTAAGGGATGAAAATAGATAAGGGGCATTCATACTTTCTAGGAGAGGGGCTATGTACTTATCCTACTTGGGCATATGCTTGATTATTTGGCTTTTTAATGACCCTATATTACTGTCATACTTATCCCTTTCCTTTTTTAAGTCAATTTCAATGCAGGAGGAGGAATAAAAATTGAAAGTTTCATGAAGGACCCCCTATCCAAGGAAATAAAAATAGACTGGTCTTCACACCTAATGCTTCTAGAAATGGGGTCATACAACCTAGCTAGCTCAATGATTAAATCAACATCTAAGAACACATCAGGCACAATTAGCTTTGTCATTCCCAACACCCAAGCATTACAAATAGGTATAGCTTTACTCCTATTATTATAAAATTATGAGAATATGGTAAAACCTAAACTTGAAGGAGTGATAGGGTCCCTACATTTGTCCATGATATCTTTAAATGTTGTGTCAATGGCCTTCTTGTTCTGATTCAAACTAGGAAGCAACCTGACAAATTCTCTGAGTAATTCAGTTTTCCTTTATACTCTCCACTCTGTTCTTTTGCAGCACCGCTCGATGATGCTACACTTGCCTCCAAACAACTTATCTTGATAGAACAAGAAACTCTTAGCTCTACAACTTTTCACACTACTCACTCTCTGCTTCAGTGCTAATAATCTCAATTGTCTTCAAAATAATTTTGAGCACAAAAATCCATGTAGTCCTATCTATATACTTCAAGAATTATGTGCGTATGATTGCCAAATCATAGCAAATCCAGCCTAAGTCACTTTTGCATTCAATTCTGCATATTACCAACCTTCAAATCACAGCTAGCCATGGTGTGGATGCTGACAGGATAATTTAAAAAATAA
Organism: Chamaecyparis obtusa; assembly: GCA_027943335.1. Taxonomy (NCBI): domain Eukaryota; kingdom Viridiplantae; phylum Streptophyta; class Pinopsida; order Cupressales; family Cupressaceae; genus Chamaecyparis; species Chamaecyparis obtusa. The sequence continues at coordinate 598,848 of BSBK01001309.1, read as the reverse complement.
AAAATAGGGCGCAAGCAAAATGATCATGGCTTTTTGGCATTAAAACCCTTAATTAATGATGTAAACCCTCGTTAAAACCTAATTGGATGAATTTTTACTTTTTCTAGCTTGGCAGAGTACCCCTTCCACATTGCAATGGCTCATAACATTAATGGCATGAAAACTTAATTGGACACGGTTCAGAGATCAAGTGTACAAAGGAACTCATGATCTCCAAAATAATTGCTAACTTGAGGTTAAGTTTAGAGATCTAGCAACCAAGCCATTCGTGGAATATCAGAATGAATTTTTAACTCATGACCTTATCCAGAGATTCAATGACCACCATTGATCCTAGAGATGATCAATGGTGGTTATACTACCCTTTAGAAATTATCATGACCCCACCGCAATCAGAGATTCGATGACTAAAGGAAATCTCACATTCTCAGAATACTTGATTCAATCATGGTTAAACTCGGAGAATAAGAGACCAAAGACTTCACCAATTCTTGAAACCTTTTCCTTAACTCATCAAACATTTGGAGAATTAGCGAACAAAGGCTATTAAAAGCCATGAAACATAATACTTTGACCATGATTACATCTGGAGAATCAACGAACAAGCTAAATCTCTTAATCTCGAAAAGAAATGCTTAACCATGGTTAGGCTTCGAGATTGAGAAAACACCCAAATCTCTAATTTGCTAAATGCTTTTCATACCTTAGGTTAAATCTTGAGATCTCATGTTGACCATAGATCTTAGGAACAATCGGCGGTAGTTGGTGAATCGTGTAATCCATTAAACCCTTAATCTTTTCATTCTGAGAATATGTGACATAAGAAGACACAATCTCAATTTTTCTTCATTTGCCAAGTCGCTGAAAGATTTAGTGCCTTACTAACTAACTTTGAGATGCCGCAAACACTTCACTCACTTAATCACTAAATAATTTAGAACATTGCCACCTTTTCTTGAGATCAAGTGACAAAGGAAAACTTTTTCTTTTGCTAAATTACTTTGTCAAAGCCACCAAACTTAGAGGATACGAGAACAAGACTCAGTCACCAAATCACTGGATAATATGGTATAGCACCCAATTTTCAAGACATTAAAACCTGACCACCAATTGCAAAGATGATCAATGGCATTCACTGGATCACTAGAAAACTTTAAACTTAGCCGCCCATCTTGGAGAACAGGAGATAACTGCCACGTCAAGTCACCAAATGTTTCAAAGAAATTGCCAGGAATCAAATGAATGAGAGACCACACAATTGTTGAGTCTCTAGATGTTAAAATTAACTGTGACAAAGACTAGGAGATTCAATGACTAAAGGAGACTTAACAATGGATTCACTATGGTCACCAATTCCTTTAAAGACTTAAAGACGGGGAAGAAAATTACATGATTTAGTGAAGACAAGGAAAAATGACCATGTGCAAATTTGGAAGACTTAAGTGACCCAAAAAGTAATGAGCGAATAGAAAAAACTAGGGCACACTCAAACCAACCAAAGAAATAACCATTTCAAGGAAAAAATGTCTAAGGCAAGGGTTTTACAACACAGGTATAACAAGTTTTAAGGAATCGTAAAACCCTAAACTAGACAAAGACATAAGCCAGGACGTTGAAATAAGACCAGGAGCAAAAGACCTCAAAAACCTAAAATATACCCAACAATGGCTCTATCTGAGGATGCTTGAAAGCAAGTTCATAGCAAGAAACCATGAATCTTTGGGTGGTAGACCACAAAACCCTAACCTAAAATAGGAAAACAAACACACCTATACATATATATAGAACTAATGTGCATGGAAAGATAGAATCAATTGAAAAAAATATTTCAGGAATTGTCCATGCACTGGCAATTCATGTTCCTCACCATCCAAATTTCTCAAGAAGTATGAATCCTTTCCATGTATTTGATGAATAATGAAAGGTCCTAACCACAAGGATTCAAACTTTTTATGCTTTCCTTTGTCCTCAGCCCTGACATTGCATTGTAGAACCATATCATTTGGCTGGAACTTTTGATGAAGGGTGCTCCCCTTAATACCACAAACACATAAAAGAAATAGAGAAACAACAACAACAATATGCAAGAATATAAAATTGGCTTCTTATTATCTCCACAAATGTGAAATTACAAACTTTCAGAATTACAATATGCAAAGCCACATGGGCATTCCCTTACAATATTCTATAGGAAAAAGCCTCGAATCAATACCCAGATCTACTACCCAAAATTGCCCTAGACAACACTACGAGCCTTCTTTATATAGGCATTTTCCACCACCCGAGAAGGTTCTAGAAATGTATCCCTAACTAATGGCCAACCAAACTTAGAATTATTTTATTTTTCAATTTATTACATCAAATTCGGCTCAAAATAACTTTTGAAACCCGTACAAAAATTTTGAAGGAAAATTATTTTCTGCCATTTCAGGTGGCCCGACTTTCGAAGACCATAAGTCATCACTAGTTCATCCGGGGCCTCTAAAGCCTTCAAAAATGAGTTCAAAGTTTCTGTACCTTGTTGCCAATACTGAAAATCTTCAATATCTTCAAAACTAGACTTGATCTAGCCATAAAAATTTGTTGGTAGGCTGATATGACTAAGCCATAAATAGCAGCTCTGCACAAGATAGCCCTTATTGAATACAAAAATAGAAATATTTTTGGGTGATGCAAGATTTCTCTTACACCCAGGATGCTCCTGCATCAACTTTCTAGTAGTAGCTCTTTTGTCAAAGAGATATTTCATTTTCTACTACAATTTTACATTCTCTTTTTGACCCTCTCTTCTGATCTCATCCAACTCCACCAGTTGAATCATCCTATCCTACAATGGACCACTAACTTCCATCTCTTCTTCTCTTATGAATTGGTAGATAGGAAACAAATTGTTCACAGGGAGCCTAGACTTTACACCATATACCATTTCAAAAGGAAGGTTTCTTGTTGCTTTCTTTTCAATAATTATGTTAGCCCACAGTGCCAATTTCAATTTCACATGCCACATTCTTTTATTCTTTTCCAAGGTCTTTTTTAGAATTTTCAGAATACTCTTGTTACTAGATTCTACTTGCCCATTTTCTTGTGGATGGTATAGGGATGAATATGACATAACTATTCCCATTTCTGCACAAAAATTAGTGAATTCTTGAGACCTAAAGCTTATAGCATTGTCCATTACTAGTTTCATGGGAACACCAAACCTAGTAACTATATTATTCATTGGGAATTCAATAACTACTATACTAGTTGCCTTTTTAGTTGGAATAGCCTCTATCCATTTAGTAAAATAATCAATAGCCACCAAAATGTGACCTAGCTGAATGATGCCCTCCACACATCCCAAAGTGCATCTCTTTTAAAACCTTTTTGGATGATACTTATCTAAACATAAAAGAAACATTCCATCATTACCTTTCCAAAATAAATCACCTTGTATCAAAACATACCTTTGAGCCTGCAACCTCAAAGTCCTTCTTTGGTTGTCATTCAAATCCTATGGACAAGCAGCATACTTGAGAAAATGAACAATATTAGTATACCATGGTTGCATCTCTATACTTGTCACATTTTCCCCACCAATGGTTACATTTTTTATTTGTACAAGGTCCATATTTTCCTTTGTCATGAGCTTAGTGAGTCCTAGACCTCTCACAAGCTTGGTTATGTGGAATTCAATGTCAAACTCTTGAATCGTATTGATCCATTTACACCTCTTCCAAGTAACCTCACTTTGACTCAAAATATCTTTTACTACTGCATGTGGAACATATGCATTTACCTTTGCACATACCAGATAAGGTCTGGAAGCCTTAATCACCTTTACTAGTGCATATGCTTGGTTCTCCATTAACTCATAATTAAGCCCAACAAATTGTAGTGAGTTACTGAAAAAGGAAATAGGATGCTCAAATCCTTCATCATCCTTCTGCAACAAAATAGCTCAAATTCTATGAAAGGATGTGAAAGAAAATAGAGAGAAAGGCTTTGAATAGTCAGGAGATATTAAAATAGGAGACTCTTGGATTGCTTGTTTAATCTTTTCAAAGGCTTGCTAAGTCTCACTGTTCCAATCAAACTTAACATCTTTCTTCAAGAGCTTCACAATAGGTTTAACTAATTCAGAAAAATTGGCAATAAATCTCCTGACAAAATTAATCTGTCCTAGAAAATATTGCACACCTTTTACATTTTTGGGAGGAAGGACCTTTCTGATTGCTTCCACTCTTTTTGGATCAATTCTAACCCCTTCTTTAGACACTATGTGACCAAATAATTTTCCCTTAGTTACAACAAATTGGCATTTCTTGGGATTTAGTGAGATGCCAAACTCTAGAGCTTTGACAATAACCTTCTCCAAATATCTACAATGATCTTCAACTTTCTTAGAGTAGGTAGTCAGATCATCTTGATATACAACCATCAAGACATTGATCAATTCTTTCAATGCAACTTCCAATTTTCTTTGAAAGGTTGCTCTAGCATTCTTCAAGCCAAAAGACATGTAGACATATACATAGGTCCCCCAAGGGGTGGTGTATGTTGTTTTGAATTGTTCAGACTCTTTGACCAAAACTTGGTTGTATCCTGAAAACCCATCCATCATAGACAACAATTCACAGCTAGTTACTCTATGCAACATAGGCTCCACGTTAGGCAATCCCTAATTGTCTTTAAGTGATGCAACATTTAAATTCCTGAAGTCAACACAGAGTCTAATATCACCATTATTTTTTCTTACTAGTACAAAGTTAGAGACCCAAGAAGAATGCCTAATAGGCTCAATGATACCAGCATCTCTCAATTTTGTTAGTTCAACTTGCATCTTTGTTTCCAATAAAGGGTTGATAGGCCTCTATTTTTGTCTAAATGGATTGGTTTCTTCTTTTCAAGGGATCTCATGTTGAAACAAATCAGCCCTATATGCTTTGAGATCATCATAAGACCAAGCAAATACATGCTTGTATCTCTTCAAAAGTCTTATCAAATTTCCTCTAACTTCTCTACTCAACCTTTTTCCAATGTACACCATCTGAGGGGAGGTTTTAGATCCTAGGTTTATTTCCTCTAAGTCTTCCATTTTTGTGTTAGACTTTTGAGACAAATAACCATCATTTATCTTGAAAATTCCTTCTAACTCCACTAACCCCTTTGGTATGTGATTTGAAGACAGTTGAACTATCTTGTTTCCCATAATACACTCTTTTCCCTTAACATACTACTATGCTTCATTAAAATCTATTTGTTGCCCATCATACTGATCTAGACCCTGAAGAAACCTAAGGATATCAAAATCATCCTCAAAAATTTGCCAATTATATACATTGTCAGGCACTGCAAGCCTACTTTTGATTTCTAACATGGACACACAAGTGAGGGTAATATCATTATTTTTAAGGGCACCATTAGCAAGAAAATATGCTATGATATTATTGGACCTTTCTACCCAAAGGAGATTGAAAGCCTCAAAGAATTCTAGTCTATCCCAGACAACATTTTTGTATAATTTCAATCTCTCATCCTTAGCAACATATTTAGATCTTACTTGGACTATAATTAATTGGGAATCACCATGGACCTTTAAAAATTTGATATCATGTTTTATGGCAACATCTAATCCCAATATTAGAGCCTCTTATTCAGCAATATTATTAGTGCATTCAAAGGTCAATAGGAAAGAGTATTTAAATGTAATACCCGATGGAGAAATGAAAACAACACCAACTCCTAGTCCTTCCTTGGACCATCCAACATCAAAGAACATTTTCCAAAGTCCATTCTACTACAATATTAACTCATCTACTATTGGATCTGTGTTCTTCATCTAAGGCACTATCTCTTCAACCATGAAATTATTCATGTCAATGTCCACAAAGCAATTCACATCATCTGGTGCAACCTTTTCAACCATGACTGAAGAACAGGGCTCCCTATACAACTTTACCTCAGTCCCATTGACTAGGATAGTAGCATATGACAAATCCAATTGTAACTTTCCACCCACTGCTATAGCCCATTGTCTTGATAGTAGCATGCCATAATGAGGCTTTGTATCAACAACAACCACATCCATTTTGTATGCGGCCTCTGCGAATGTAGAAAATTTTACTTCAATTCTAATTAGAGTTCCTACAATAGGCACTACTCTATTATCCATAGCATAGCATCTTCCATTAGATGTATCAACTTGCAATCCTAGCTCTTTCATTACATGATAGGGCATTCCAGTTTCAGCAGCACCAGAGTCAATCATACAATTTTTTAGAAGAAAATTATTTACTATCAGTGTAACATAGAAAGGGTCAATAGAAGAAGGCGCTTGTGTCACAATACTTCCAACACATACATTAGAAATGTTATCAATTTAAATAGGCCCTTCTATTTCATTCCCCTTCTCTTTCATAATAGGAACTACCCCTTGGTCACTTATGAGAGCCAGGGCTACTGTCTTATGCTCCTCAGTTTTCAACATTTCAAGTAAAGGGATGGAAACCTTCATTTGAGATAGGGTGTGTCTCATATCAAAGGTAGGGGGATCAATAGAAACATCAAGAGAATCCTTTAGTCTACCAATTCTCCTTTTAGCCTTGTCAAAAAAAATTTCCGCATTCTTTTTCCTTTCAGTTACAAGCCCTTCCCTCTTATTATTTACAACATTAGGCTTTGGGGAATCCTTATTCTAAATTTTATCCTTAACAAACACCGACCTAGGGACTCCTTGATCAGTATCCACCCTCCTATTCCTCAAATTATATAAGGACTTGGCCTAAGTTATAGTAGCCACAGTTAAAGTTCTAATCTCCTTTTCACTGGGTTTTCTCCATTGTTTTTCATCTGATCCTGATCCTACCATATTTGCTTTGTATGTGTCATTATCAGAATCATCATGATCAGAGTGAGTAAATACTTGTTGTTTATAGTCAGAGAGAATCTTCCTCTTATGATCAACATCAGAACATATCTCCTCATCATCTGAAGATAAGAGATCCCTCATTACTTTAGTAGTAAACATGTTAAGAATAGGATTTTTAGATTCTTCATAATCTCTTGCATATGAGTTACTAGCCTCTTCTCCCAAGGCCAAAGCCACAACACATTGGAAAGGTGAATGAGGCATGTTACAAGCCATACACCAAGGGGTATTTTCCACATTATGTGTTGTGCTTTTCTTCAAAGGGTCTGGTGTATCTCTTCCTTTTGGGGTTCATTGTTATCAGGGATAGGCCTCCCATCTTTCCAATTTGTCTTATAGGGAATATCTCATAAATTAGGGAGTCTATCCTACCTTTGATAAGGTGGCCTTGTATCTTGAAAATTTATATCACCCTTTTCAAACTTTATTGGGAAGTCTTTGGTAACACTAGCTCCTTTGTCCATTTTATCATCATCTTTGGATGGCCTTGTAGGTTGTGGCCTTGTTTCCTTCCACAATGTACCCTCATCTCTCTTATACATTTGACCAGATGCCTTCTAGTTGCTTTCAATGTTTATGGATAATTTAAAGGCATCCCTTAAGGTACAAAGATTCTTGTCTCTCAGAAGATAAGACATTTTACCATCCATAGAATTAAAATAAGTGGTCAGGCAAACTGCATCATCCAACCTCAATACTTGGAATAGTTTGTACATGGCCTTTTGAAATCTGCTATTAAACTTTGACATGCTCTCATTATAATGATTTTTGATATTGTTAAATTCATTGAGCATGTAACTAGAATTCACATGTTCTACATATTGTTCCTTGAAACATCTGACAAACTCATCCCATGATGCAATACTATTCTCAGGCAAACCCCTATACCAATCCCTAACATCTTCAACTAATCACTGAACAAAGAGCTTCATTATAACATCTTCATGCTCAATTTCATAATCATTAATTTTATTTGTGAATAATTTTAGATGTTCCTCACAGGTTATCACATTGTTTCTAGTGAATAATGGAATTTTCTTTCTAATCTCATTAGGGACAGCATTAGGCTGACCAGGGATACCATCAAAGAATAAAGCTCTATACCTATCCAAATGAACCGGTCTATTTTGGAAATTTGGTTGGACTAGAGGGGTTTCTCCAACAATCTAAAAAGATAAATTTCCCATTGTACCACCAGTTATAGGGAGAGCTTGATTGGTATTCAGATTTAGTCTGGATACATTTTGTCCAGGATGTGAGGCTTGGAGATTTGGAAGTGAATTGCAAGGCTGACTTGGTGGGATCATTCCTAAATTAATAGGGACCGAGCTACTAGCAGATGTATGTATATTGGCATGCAAGAAAGAAATATTTCTTTTCATTTCATCTGCAACAACTTCCAATTCTAATTTCTCAAGCTGGAGAGCCAAATCTTCTTTAGCTTTTTTAGCCTTTTCTAAATCTAGGTTTTCTTGGGAGGGTATACTAGAAGTGACAATAATTTTCTTAGGCTCATTAATATTCACACCAACCATCTTTTGTTTTCCCTTATTAGGGATTTCTTTTGTGGCATTTCTGATATCCTCATTCCTCTAGATTTCAGATGGGTGTAATTTCCTGAGAACATGTCCTATTCCCTCAAACTCATCTTGGTTAGGTTTACCACCTTCAGCCTGATTCCTTAGAACCCCCATGTCACCAAACAATTCTTTATCTAAACCCTGAACATCTTGACTTAGATCCCTAGCCTGGATTTCATTTTTCTTTGTTTTTCTTATTAGATCTTTCCTCTCCATAAGCAATTCATAAATTTTTTGTTCCCTCACCTTCCTTCTATTAGCAATTTCTAATAGTTGTTCACACTCCTTTTTCCTTAAAGAAATTACTTCCTCTCTTAATTTCTCAGAATCATATGAAGCAGTTTTTGTAGCAGAAGTTTCTCCCAGTTGCTCTAGGGTTTCTCTTATAGGGAAGAAACCTACTTCTATCATCTCCTCTTCATGAGAGGGAAAATGAGCACTAGGCATGACTTTCTTAACATGTTCTGGATCATCAAAAGAGGAAGAAGCTTCATGGGGAAGTGGTGTAGGGACTCTTTCTCTTGAAGGTCCTAGGGAGTTATCACTAATGTGACTTCTCCTAGACCACTATTTCCTACTAGGTGTATGGAGCTCATCACCCATATTACTCTCTGTTAGGAATGGGAACACTGAGAGAGGGGGGGGTGACCTAGTGTTCACTATATTTTAACTTTTCTCTTTAATCTGAATACTAAATTATAAATGCTTAAGTACTAAATTAAAAATTCACATAAACATGAAACATGAAATCAACACATCACATCAATATGGTTACAGGGAAACCCAAATAGGTAAAAACCGCAGTCGGACTTGATACCCACTAATATTCTGCACTAGTGTTTTGTGATCCTTGCTAGAACATCCTTTATCCTGTTAGGAGTAGCTTTACAATGCTTTAAGTACAGTAGACCTTGTTAAGGGTCAGACCTTGTTAGGAGTCTTTTATAATGATCCCTATTAGGGGAGTGGACTCACTTTCCTAGAGCTCACTACTCAAATGATGAAGGCTACAACCTTCTGATTTCAGATACACACTATATTTGTAGGTGAACTGTCACTGTGACACTGCTTGTCTGATCAGTTCCTTTGGTGCACTGATGCTTTGACCTCTAGTAAAGCTCTAATACATCATATTCTCTCTTCACATACCTCTTCTCTACTTAACACAAATCTAATACAACTTCCATGCTAATTACAATGGGTGCATCTTATATTTATACGCTCATACAAACAAAACAATTAGGTTGTCCCTATAACTAATTACAAACAATGCTTCCAAATGAATTGGCTTAAGCATGCTTACAATTATATATGTACATATGTCAAAAACCTAAATATAATGTGTGAATAGCCTCTACGACATTAATTTACAATTGCAAACCAAAATAGTCACTGTCAACTCTATGCTCTATTTGTTGTTGGCACACACTAGCCATGCATCTTCAACTGACTGTAACTTTCACATCTTTGCATATCTACTTATGCGCTGATAGAATAATCATAAGTATAGTCTAACAACCTTAACTTCCAAGGCACATACCTTAATTCATCTATACACATGTGCGCTGATGCTCTAAGTCTTTGGTGCTCTGTATGTTGTCTAGTCTTCAACACTTAACTAAATTATGATCTCTAAACTTAGTGCGCTGACTCCAAACTGCTATATAACTTTGTTACCATAATGAAAACACTATATCTAGTCATATACTTTAGTATAGAAAAATTTCCAACAATCTCCCCCTTTTTCATTGATGGAAACAAAGGAATATGGCCAAGTTTCTAACTATCCCTTTACACAAAACATTTTGTCTTCTATACATTTTTATACATAAACTTATATCTCCCTATACATCTTATATACTCCATATTATATACAACTTCCCCTTTGACATTAATGACAAAGGTATATCAAAAACATTATCTACATACACTTATTCAGGGAAAACATCTGGATATGCAATCTTGAGTTTCTGGATCTCCTTCTTCCAAAAGGTTATCAGTGAGTTGACTATATGTAGATGGGTGCATAATTCATATTGAAGCTTCTCCATCTTCTCCAATTCTATGATCAGACCTTGATCATAGGTTATCATGGTCACATCAATCTCTTTTATGTTTTGATTGAGAATGTCTAGTGAGGGCGCAAGAGCATTCTTCAACTGAGTCTGTCTAGATCTTATCTTCTCCATTTCTTTCTCTACCTTCTCAATTATGTCTAACTGACCTTGATAGACATTGTTACATATGTTCACATCAATGGATGTGTCTAGAATTTAATCCTTCACCTTCTCAATCATTTCCTTTGCATCTTTGATCTTCTTAAGATGGGCATTGGTGAATTTATCCTGATCCATGGATTCTGCAATGACTTTCCTTACTTGATCCGTAAACTCCTTCAATGATGCCTTACCAGACTTAAGAGAGTTAAAGTCTAGTGCAGAATTACTCACCATTTCATTGAGTCTCTTCTTTAAGTATTTCTCTTCTGCCACTATGGCTGCAGATTCTTCTAGGCTTGAAAAATTAACTTTGAATTGTGAGATGACTATGCTCACATCATCAACCGAATGTACATTTACCATCTTCTTATCTTCTGGTAGCAAACTGTTTAGAATATTTACTGATTCCACCAGGAGGGGATTTCTCATGACTTGCTTCTCCTTAGCCTTCTCCAAAGCCAAGACGCTGAACTTAATCAAGTCTTCTTCCTTCCAGGAGTCCAAACTTCTTGTGTCTAGTGTCAAACTTGACAACAATGTTGAGGAGGGAATGATGGGAGTGTTGTCCAACACCTCTTGTTTCACCTTGAACATTTCAATAGAAGTTTCATTTTCTTTCTCCTTTACTTCTTCTTTTTGAGTGGGAGGTGTATTGCTGCATAAGATTTCTACTTCCTCGGTACTAAAAAATAATTCCTCAAACTTGTCCAAGTCCTTATCAGTAGCTACCATGGCTATTTCCACATTATCTATGATAATTGTGCTATCTTTGGGTGATTTTTTCATGGGCGTAGAGTGATCTCCTACTGATTGTGCTTCTTCTATGGGCGCTGAGTCCTAAGGACCTATCACTAGCACATAGGAGGTCTCTACTACTTTGCCTTTCTTATTAGATGCATGAGTGATGGGTGCAGTAGGTAGTCTAATCTGTTGCTCCAAGAGTACCTTCTCAAAAGCCTTCTTTGTTTCTTGACTTATCAAGTCATAGTCTTTGTTCATAATGTGCAAAGTTCTTATTTTTGTTCTCAAGTGTGGCTTCACCAAATTTAATATCAGTGTCTCTTCTTCTTTGGAACATACCAGTAAAGTATCTTGTAACACTTTTTCTCTTATCCTAATATCCTCTTCATTGGCTTGTCTCTTAGGTGTTCTAAAATATTCCACACCTTATCAAGAATAGAGTTCTGCATTTCAAGAACTATTTTCTTGAACTTGATCATGTGTTTGATAATCATATTATGAATTTATGACTTATCAATTTCACTGTATGTCTCATAGAACTTTCCTACCTGATCAATTCTACCCTCATCAACAATTCTTGCACTCAAAGTTTTGAGACTTGGTCTAAATCTTGCCTTAGGAGGTGCTTGAATGTTTATCTCACTCCTTGTAGCTAGTGACGATGGATGACTAGTGCTTACTTCTTTCTTCCTTTTGATCATTGGTTCATACTTCAGAGTAGCAATAGGATCACTGGATTCTTTGGGTGCAGAAGGAATGTCACCATCTTTTTCAATCTTAATCTTCTTCATCTTAGGATCTTCCTGTTCTTCTTCTATTGTTGTGTTCTTCAATTCTAGGGAAATCTTCTCTTCCCTTGCCTTGTCAAGATCTTCTTGAGATACACCATGTATCCTCAAGATCTCTGATGTAACTTTTGCAACCTTTCTTTTAGTTGCAACACTATTTAGCTTACCATTAACTTCTCTAGTTTTCTCTTCATAGGTTCCCCACCTAGGTTCATTGACATCTTTAGGGGCTGATAGTAGTACCTATGCATAAGCTTCAAGAACTTGTTCCTCAACCTCATACCAAAGTGGATGAATCCACTTAGTTCTAGGCTCAACAGCTTCCATACAAGTAGTATCAATCTCCACCATGAAGCATATTGTATCTTTATACTTCTCCACAATATTCTCAAAAATTTTGTACCTTATCTGCATCCTTTCTCTGAAGGTCTTCAATTCCAAAGTAATGAAATCTCTAAGTGTGATTTATGTGGATGCCTTGTTTGATATATGAGGCATGGTAGGAATGGACTTTTCTAGATACAAGTCTAACACTTTACCAACTATATGAAGGTACATATAGATGATTAGGGACCTAACCCTGAATACCTTAGTCTTGTCATGTTTGATAGCTTTGATGTTGTCTATCAACTGTGCACACAAGATCTCACACAAGTTGAACTCTCCATCTTCTTGCACAAGACAGATGGCTACTAGAATAGTGTCGATAGACACACTATTCACCCTACTAGTGTGATGAAATCTGTAACCAAGTATCATTGACATCAATTTAATGTTTGGTTTCTCTATAGGCTCAATGGTCATGCCGCGCTTATCACTTTTGGATTTACACACTTGCTCCACCATTTTCCTAAAATTCTTACCTACTGGAAGGATGGCACCTGTCTTAGAGAGGCCTATCATCTCATGAATAAAGTCTCCTATGATTCTTACTGGTACATCTCCAATCCAAAACAAAGCATCATGGATTCTGCTCAATAATATCTTTATCCATTCTTCCTCATAGATCTCATATACCATGGCATATTCAACAATGGGGTGATAATTCCATTTGGTGTATTCATCCATGAATGTTTTATCTAGTTTCAACATTGTGTCTATGTGCACCCTTAACCTATCTAGTCCAATAGGTTCCTTCTTACAATAGATGTAAGCCATTATGTCTTCTACATGCATGATGCCCATCGACATGCCAAAAAATGCTCCCTCTAAATCATCTAGGGTTGATTTAAACAGGTGCCTCTTGAAACATATCTTTTCTTCTCATAAACATCATAAACAATAGGAGTGGCCATGACTTACTTGATATTCGCTTTCCAATTGATCTCTGAAATTTTTTGACAGCTTTTGAATTGGCGCAATGAGCTAGGGTTTCCTGTAATCAATCAAATGCACTACAAATATTCATAGTTCAATCTCCAAATCTCCTTAACAACTTCCAAGGCTCAATCTTCTCTCCAATCACTCTGAATATGAATGCAATGAGTGAACATAGAACTTTTTGTGTACTTAAAGTAAGAATTCCGCCATTAATGCAACTCTCATAAACCAGGCTGTCACTTCAAAATTTAAAACTCGAGCTCCACTTACAATCAACATGTGCACTCTTGGACAAAGGTTCCAATACAATCCAAAATCTTAAGTCCAAAGGTGCATACTCTAAGGATGAATATACTAGCCACACAGGGGTCTAGAGCTAAATTAGCTTCCCCTATGCCCCTAGGGCCATTCATGTAGATGTAGAGGGTGCATCCACTATGGATGCATCCAATACATTCTCATTAGTCTTTTCCTTCTTCTTCTCTGACCAAATCAAGCTTTCATCTTCTGAGGCTTTCACAAACTTGACTTCTGCTTTAGGATTCAATACTAGTTCTTCGGTCTTTTTAGGGCTTTCCTAACATTGCATCCTTGATCTACAAAACTTTGAGATATGTCTAGCCTTGTTACAGGTCTAAAAAATCACTGGAGGTCTATTATTCCTCGGTGCATTGACATGAGTCACCATTTTACATGTTCTAGCCGAGTGACTGTTGTAGTTACATATCTAACATGTAAAATTCTGAGAACTTCTTGTATTTGTCTGATTTTGATTTCTTTGATCATGCTGAATCCTGTTCTTATTACTAGTCTTGCAATTTATTACTCTATGACCAAATATATTACATGTATAATAGTAACCATTAAAAGGCTTTACCTCTGTATAGTTCCTTGCAATATGTCCATGCTTGTTACATGCAAAATAGGTGCGTTCTTCAGGCTTGCACTCATTCTTAGGAGGACCATCATTGTCTTTGGTTTGATCTTCAATCTTCTTAGTATCAGTAGACTCCTTTTGTGTCTCCTTTCTTGCTCACATATTATCAATTTGATTATGTGCTTCATTGTATCCAATACGGCTAGTGTCTCCTTTGATTCTTCTTGCATACAACTGAGATTCTATCAAATTTGAACTAGTGTGCAATTTGTCAATGTGATTCTTTGCTCCTTTTAATTTAGATTCCAATCTTTCTTTGCAATTCCTCAGATCTAGGATTTCCAAATTGGCTTCCCTCAATTCATCATTAAGTTGAAGGTTCTCCTTGACTTGCTCATTGTAGACATCTTGATTGTTCATTAATTTGTCATCAAATTCTTCAAGCTGACTTAATAGAGATGTATTTTATTCATTCAACTTCTTGACTTTTTCTGCAAGATCACTGTTAGAGCATCCTTTCAAATCCTTTCTTAGTCTTTTGATAGCTAATTGAGCATCACTGACTTTTTCTTTTAGTTCTTCAGTTTCTCTTTCTGAATTGTCTAGGTCTTCAAGAGCAGCTTTAAGATTCTTCTTCAAATATTTCATTTCTATTTTTTCCATGATCTCCTCAAGTGGTTAAACTTCTTTGCTGAGGACCAGATCTTTGATACCAATTGTTAGGAATGGGAACACTGAGAGGGGGGGTGACTCAGTGTTCACTATAATTTAACTTTTCTCTTTAATCTAAATACTGAATTATAAATGCTTAAGTACTAAATTAAACATTCACATAAACATGAAACATGAAATCAACACATCACACCAATATGGTTATGGGGAAACCCAAATAGGTAAAAAACCCAGTGGGACTTGATACCCACTAATATTCGACACTAGTGTTTTGTGATCCTTGCTAGAAGATCATTTACCCTGTTAGGAGTAGCTTTACAATGCTTTAAGTACAATAGACCTTGTTAAGGGTTGGACCCTATTAGGAGTCTTTTACAGTGATCCCTGTTAGGGGAGTGGACTCACTTTCCTAGAGCTCACTGCTCAAATGATGAAGGCTACAACCTTCTGATTTTAGATATACAGTATATCTATAGGTGAATTGTTGTTGTGACACTACTTGTTTGATTAGTTCCTTTGGTGAGCTGATGCTTTGACCCCTAGAAAATCTCTAATATATCATATGTTCTCTTCACATACCTCTACTCTACTTAACACAACTCTAATAGAACTTCCATGCTAATTACAATGGGTGCATCTTATATTTATATGCTCATACAAACAAAATAATTAGGTCGGCCCTATAACTAATTGCAAACAATGCTTCCAAATGAATTGGCTTAAGTGTGCTTACAATTATATATGTACATATGTCAGAAACCTAAATATAATGGGCACATAGCCTCTACAACATTAATTTACAATCACAAACCAAAATAGTCACTATTGGCTCTATGCTCTGTTTGCTACTGGCACACATTGGTTGTGCATCTTCAACTCACTGTAAATTTCACATCTGTACATATCTACTTATGTTCTCATAGAATAAGTATAAGTATAGTCTAAAAACCTTAACTTCTAGGGTGCATACCTTAATTTATCTATACACATATGTGCTGATGCTCGGAGTCTCTGGTGCTCTTTATGTTGTCCAGTCTTCAACACTTAACTGAATTCTGATCTCTACACTTAGTGTGCTGACTCCAAACTACTATATGACTTTGTTTCCATAATGACAACAATATATCTATTCATATACTTTAGTATAGACAAGTTGCCAACACTCTCTAGGTGATCCTTGAAATAAGACCTAGTGAACCTCGGTTGACTCATGGCGTGTCACAGCAAGATATAACAAAATTTTACAAATATCAGCAACTGGTAAACATAGATTTTTAGAGTCACCACCCATGAACAAGTGGGAATTAAAATATTATGCTAGTCTGCAACAAACACAATATACAATATTGCAGAAATCTATTGTATATTCTCGTTAGATCCCCAGTAGAGTCACCATTTTTATTAGCACTTAAACCTATAGATGGTTGAAATATTCAGAAAACTTACTGAACTTATAACTCATGCATTCCCGATAGTTGCATGTAACATAATTTAAATGCTAAGGTACTAAGGCTTTGAGTCTTCTTCACTTTGAGTGTAGAACTCAGGTGGGTTTACCTTTCAATTGCTTCTTCAAAGCATAATAGAATTGATCTATGTACTTGACATAGCCAATGCAACTCATAAACATACAAATAAAAGAAAATGGAAATTTTTTTTGATAATATGGTGGTGAATAAATGCAAATCAAGCTAAACCAATGCCTTATTCATCGGGCTAAAATCAAAATCTAACATCTACATAATCTTATTAACACAAAGATACTAAAATTCAAATAAATTGCCTAACAATTCATTCTCGCAATTCCCAACCCTACCATCAAATTCATGTATGGATATTCAAATCCCAAAGACCTCCCTAAAGGTTTACTCTTTCCTTGAGAGAAACTTGAGTTCAACCCCTATATTCACCTTGTGAATAACACATTAAAGAGCCTTACTAATTAATGCATAAGAAATTAAAAATATCCATACACAAAGACAACAAGAGATAGCAATGAAATTCTAGTATATTTGTATTAATTTTCAACTATATACATACAATTTTTTTAAAAACTTCAAAGAAGTTAGATTCTATATTCAGTCTTTCTTTACAAAAAACTTTGACCACCCTTACAAAATGAGCCAAACTTTCTATTTATACCTCTAGCCATCTTGTAATCCTCGAAAGGATGCAACAAGCTTCAGATGGCTAGGAAAATGACTTGCACTAAAGACAAAAAGTATGAACCAAAAAGACAGAGATTACAACAACAGAAAGTAGTTTACAACTGCTAGCATCTTCACATGTGGCACCTTTGTCTGGAGATATTTAAGAGTAGTTACTTTGATTTTTTGCATGAATGATGACTACCAAGATAGGCTAACTTACATCATCCTTTGTTCGGTACATACTCTCCCTAGAATTTTGGATCAGGTGCCATGTGTACTTTACTCATCTTCTTCTTCCTCCAGCTCTAAGACAACTAGCTTCTTCTGTTTCTTCTTGATATTCTTCTCCCAAGCTTCCACATCAGCATCATATGGCCAATCAAAACTCTATAGCTCTTGTAATGTCTTCAACTATACCTCCCACCTAGAATCAATGATGCTCTTTACATCTGTGACAAACCTTGTGCAATCATTTTCAACCTTGATCAGGTTATCAATGATATTATTACAACCCTGCATGTCCAAAGCATTGTCACCCCCAAGAAAAGCCTCTTGCTTGATTATTATCCATCCCATGCTCAGCTTCCATTTATCTACACTAATTATATTTCCATCATCCCCATATACTGAGGGCAGGTACTTGCTATAATCTTTGTCAAACATGGCCAACCTAGCCTTTATCTGATTAGACTTTCCTTTAAAAAACTTTGAAAGAGCACTCACCAATCAGATTTTCTCATAAACCTCAGTCACCACCTTAGGGATATTAGGCTTGTATTCCAGCAAGGAATCAAGCTTCTCAAACAACAGGTTTCTTCCTGACCATATGCTATAGAGTGGCTCCAGGGTAGCTAGTGACTCATTCACCTTTTCATTTGCCTTATGTAACAAGACAATTGATTGATGGACTAAACCCATCCTATCTCTTATTTTGTCATGTCTATGTTGCACAATATCAGTCATAGTTTTTAAAGCTGTCTCTTACTTCATTTTCTCTAGATGTTCTACTGGCCATTCAGGAACATCTGCTTCTGGCTGAGGAGGGACCTCAATTTGCAAAGGAGGGGGAGGCACTGCTTTTGCTGCTTCTTCAAGCTTAGCCCTTAACTCTTCCAATTTACCCTCCATTTTCTTGATCATTGTGAGCTTTAAATCCCTATCCTTTGCAACCCTGATTGAGTTTTCAAACAATTTTTCATACCTCTCTGACAATTCGATAGTTTTGGCTTCATTGAGGGGAGCCAAGTGTTTTACTACCTTAGACACCTCATGATCAGTGGTGTTTTGGAAAGTCCAGAGAATCTAATCACCTTCCATCTTGTCCTTAATGCTTACCAGAGATGGCTTCTGAGTCCTATAGGCCAAAGACCAAAGTGTAATAGCCTATGACTTGGGGTCATAACCACTCCCTCTGATCATATCATCAATTTGTACTTCATATGACAAACTTCCCTTTGGCTAATTTCTAGTTTGGTTAATAATGAAGGCAAAGGTTAAGTCCCATCCAGGAGTGAGAAGCATGCCACTTGTTTAAACCATTTCTCTTGCTTCCTCCATAGTAATCCTCTCAAGAATAGGATCATATGATGTCACATGCCTCGAAGTCTCTTCACTTGGTTGCATTTCTATAGGCAGGGACCTTACCACTTCCTCATGTTTCCTCTAGATAAGGAAATCCCTGAATTCTTTACTTTGGATGAACTGGTCATCACTGAGAAACTCCTCTTGGTATAGTTCTCTTTCATCCTTTCCTAATAACAAGGGTAAATCCCCTTCTTCTTTTGACACAATTTTCTTCCCTTCTCTGATAGCCTTTCTCAATTGATGGTGGTAGGCTCTTTTACCAGGCAAAAGAACTAATGCACTGTCAAGCACCTTGTCTTGTTTCTTCTTCTTAGAAGGCTTCCCTACTTCAAGCCTCTATTTCTTCAATGGTGGCTCTGAAGTAGCCTCCACCTCCATTGGATCTTGAGTTAAGTCAATTATTGGTACTTCCCCTACTGGAGGTGGTCTACTACCTTCTTGTGACTCATCAGTAAATTACTCAGGCTTAGAGGTAGAATAATTTCTTGGTACTTCTAACTTCTCCTCAAGCAACCCCTCCAACTAGTTAGATAGGGTTCCATGCATTTCTATCATTTTTTCCATTCTTTGGAGATATGGGAGCTCAGGGAAAAAGCCACCAAAAGGAATTTATGCCTTCGTCAATATAACCTCTATGTCCAGCAAATAAAAATACTTAGTCTACCTTCTCCCTACTTCATCCAGGTCCAACATATTTCTTATCACATCCTCCTCAACTAGGCCTTCATGCTCTTTGATTCTTCTAATGTTAGGAATCAAAGTCATCTTGGCAATCTTGATGAAACCCTCAGAATCAACATACTGAAAAGTACCTATAATCATCTTGAAATGATTGGGTTAGCTACTGACCTGATCAAGTGCTCTTTTTCCAATCAAGAAGCTACTAATTATGAATTGCCTTGGTGTAAAAGTACCCTTCCTATGAGGCCCTAGGTGCTCTTTGTCAGTCCATATTAATTGCTAGATAAGCTCCATCATAGCAACTCTGGGAGGTATAAATTTAGGAAGTAGGTGTGGAGGTTGAGGGCAACCATAAACTCTAATAATTGTGAAATTATTCCCCAGGTAGAAATCTCCCCAATTGTGGTTCCCTGGCCATTTGTCTTCATACTGCATTGGTCTTAAAACCCTCAAGACCTTAGTTGATAGACTCACAACATTTTTTCCTAACATTTCAAGAATTGGATGGACAAAGTAGTTCTAAAAAATAGAGAAGTTACACTCATTGGATGTGATATTCCAAACTCTCAACCAATACTGCACTGGGTTGGGAACATCTTTAAAATGAGTCCTTATCTTCAACATTCTTGCATCAAAATCATTAACATGGTGGTACAAAATCAAATGCATAAGAAGGGAGTAGTGAATGAATCAGATAGGTCTTTTACTCTCCTTGACAGACATAAACACTTAGTGCATCCTATCAATTACATACTAGATGTAATCATAATCAGTATTGGTATGAGAATTCTAAATGTCTAGGATTATCATTAAAAGTTCAACAGGAAATTTCTCATCATCCCCATCTATCCCGAGAACCCTACACAACCCATGACACAAGAATTTCATGTAACAATTGAGGGATGAAAATAGATAAGGGGCATTCATACCCTTCGGGAGAGGGGCTATGTACTTATCCTACTTGGGCATATGCTTGACTATTTGGCTTTTTACTAACCCTATATTACTGCCATACTTATCGCTTTCCTTTTTTAAGTCAATCTCAGTGGAGGAGGAGGAATATAAATTGAAAGCTTTCATGAAGGACCCCCTATCCAAGGAAATAAAAATAGACTGGTCTTCACACCTAATGCTTCTAGAAATTGGGTCATAAAACCTAGCTAGATCAATGATTAAATCAACATCTAAGGACACAATAGGCACAATTAGCTTTGCCATTCCCAACGCCCGAGCATTACAAATAGGTATAGCTTTACTCCTATTATTAGAAAAGTATGAGAATATGGTAAAACCTGAACTTGAAGGAGTGATAGGGTCCCTACATTTGTCCATGATATCTTCAAATGTCATGTCAATAGCCTTCTTGTTCTGATTCAAACTAGGAAGCAGCTTGATGAAGTCATCAAAATAATTTGGTTTTCCTTTATCCTCTCCACTCTGTTCTTTTGGAGCACCGCTGGATGATGCTACACTCACCTCTGAATGATTCATCTTGATAGAACAAGGACCTCTTAGCTCTAAAAATTTTTGCACTACTCGCTCTCTACTTCAATTCCAATAATCTCAATTGTCTTCAGAATAACTTTGAGCACAAAAAGCCATGTAGTCCTGTCTATCTACTTTAAGAATTGTGTGTGTATGATTGCCAAATTGTATCAAATCTGACCTAAGTCACTTCTGCATTTAATTCTACATATTACCAACTTTCAAATCATAGCTAGCCATGGTGTGGATGCTGACGAGATGATTTAAAAAATCAACAACAGGGTGGGAGAGTAATGATCATGGATTTTTGGCATTAAAACCCTTAATTACTGATGTAAACCCTCGTTAAAACCTGATTGGATGGCTTTTTACTTTTTCTAGCTTGGTAGAGTACCCCTTCCACATTGCGATGACTTATAACATTAATGGCATGAAAACTTAACTAGACATGGTTTAGAGATCCAGTGAACAAAGGAACTCATGATCTCCAAAAGAATTGCTAACTTGATGTTAAGTTTGGAGATCCAACGACCAAGCCATTTATAGAATCTCAAAATGAATTCTTAACTCATGACCTTATCCAGAGATTCAATGACAACCGTTGATCCCAGAGATGATCAACGGTGGTTAGACTACCCTTAAGAACTTATTGTGACCCCACCAAAATTACAGATTCGATGACTGAAGGCAATCTCACATTCTTAGAATACTTGATTCAATCATGGTTAAACTCAAAGAATAAGAGACCAAAGACTTCACCAATTCTTGAAACCTTTTCCTTAACTCATCAAACACTTCGAGAATCAGTGAACAAAGGATATTACAAGCCATGAAACACAATACTTTGACCATGATTACATCTGGAGAATCAGAGAACAAGCTAAATCTCTTAATCTCAAAAAGAAATGCTTAAACCATGGTCAGGCTTCTAGATTGAGTGAACACCCAAATCTCCAATTCGCTAAATGCTTTTCATACCTTACGTTAAATCTTGAGATCTCACGCTGACTGTAGATCTTAGGAACAATCAGTAGCAGTCGCTGAATCACCTAATCCATTAAACCCTTAATATTTTCATTCCAAGAATACGCGACATAAGAAGACACAATCTCAATTTTTCTTCATTTTCCAAGTCGCTTAAAGATTTAGTGTCTTACTAACTGACTTTGAGATCCCATGAATACTTCACTCGCTTAATCACTAAATAATTTAGAACATTGCCACCTTTTCTTGAGATCAAGCGATAAAGGAAAACTTTATCTTTCACAAAATCACTTTTTCAAAGCCGCCAAACTTAGAGGATACGAGAACAAGACTCAGTCACTAGATCATTATAAAATATGGTGAAGGACCCAATTTTCAAGATATTAAAACCTGGCCGCCGATTGCAAAGATGATCAATGGCATTCACTGGATTGATAGAAAACTTTAAACTTAGCTGCACATCTTGGAGAACATGAGATAACCACCATGTCAAGTCACTGAATGTTTCAAAGAAACTACCAAGAATCAAATGAATAGGAGACCACATAGTCGTTGAGTCACTAGATGTTAAAATTAACCGTGACAAAGACTAGGAGATTCAGCAACTAAAGGAGACTTAATAACAAATTCACTACGGTCACCAATTTGCTAAAAGACTTAAAGATAGGGAAGAACATTGCATGATTTAGTGAAGACAAGGAAAAATGACCATGTGTAGATTTGGAAGACTTAAGTGACCCAAAAAGTAATGAGCGAATAGAAAAAACTAGGGTACACTAGAACCAACCAAAGAAATAACCATTTCAGGGAAAAAATGTCTAAGGAAATTGTTTTACAACATAGGTATAACAAGTTTTTACGAATTCTAAAACCCTAAACCAGACAAAGACATAAGCCAGGACATTGAAACAAGACTAGGAGCAAAAGACCTCAAAAACCTAAAATATACCCAACATAAGGATCTCATAGAATCTCAGTTTTATGCACAGAAGATTAAAGGAGACACCAATGGTATTGGATTCAATGAAGCACAAAATCAGATCAATGACATGCGAGAAAGAAAGAAAGCATCAGAAGAATCTACATAAGCTAAGAGGATAGGAAATCATACTAAAGCTGAAGTTGAACCATCTAAAGATGAGCGCAAGCTAGTAAAAAAAACTTGTTATGCCTACAACAAACATGGTCACATAGTAAGAGATTGTAAATAGGTAAGACCTTTCAATGGTTACTATTATTCATGTAATAAGTTTGGCCATAGAGCTATGAATTGTAGATCAAATCAAAGAAATTAGAATCAAAAAAATCAAACAAGTCATCCACAGTAGATTGTAAGAAATTCTTGGATTATTACATGTCAGATATGCAAGTATAATGGTCATATAACTAGACAGTGCAAGTTGGCAACTCGCATCAATGCATCAAGGAATGTAAGGCCTCCAATTATTTGTCACTCTTGTAACAAGGCTGGACAAATCTCAAAGTTTTGTAGATCAAAAGTGCAAAGATAGGAAAGCCCTAAAAATGCTAAAGGATCAATATTGAATGAAGAAGGAGAAGTCAAGTTTGTGAAACTTATAGAAGATACAAGAATGATTTGGAAGGAAGAAAAGATAGATAATATTAGTGAAATAGTTGAGGGTCCATCCACAATGGATGCACCTCCTATTTATGGTTAAATGACTATAATGATCATAGGGGGAGCTAGATTAGATCTAGATCCATGTGCGGCTGGTATACTCACTCTAAGAGTATGAGCCTTAGGATATTATTGTTTGGAGACTAGTCAATGCAGTATGCAAGGGTGCACTACCTAACCGATAGCAGGAAGTAAGATTGGAATTCTTTGTTGGATTCTATGTTTGCACGACAAGCATTAATGATGAAAATTTGTTTTCATAGTCATCAAAGATATTTTATTCACACATTTGCATTCAAGTTTGAGCATCTGAAGATCACAGGAGTTCAAATAGTTGAGTTGTGAATAATTGCAGTTGGATTATCAACGAAAGGAAGTTAAGTTTTTTGTAAAGCCCTAGTTCAGACACAATGGTTCAAAAACCCTTGGAAACCTCTTCGAAGTGTTAAATCAAGTAAGTTATGGCTACACTAGTTGTTTTCGATGTTTCTAAGAGGAAAAGATATGTTTTCAAGAAGCATCCATTCAAGTCTACCCTAGATGATTTGGAAGGAGCATTTTCTAAAACCCCAATAGGAGTAATGCACTTAGAGGATATACGTGCATATATCTACCATAAAAAGGAACCAGTAGGTTTGCATAGAATTAGGTCACACATGGAATCCATGATGAATCTAGACAAAACATTCACTGATGAGTATGCACACTTGAAAGACAACCCTATTATTGAGTACGCAACTGCATATGAATTCTATGAATTGAAATGGATAAAGATTCTTTTGAGTAAAATTCATGATGACCTATTCTGGATAGGAGAAGTTCCATTTTGCATCACCTCAGACCTAATTCATGAGATGACTAGATTACCTAAGAGCGGCTCCATCCTTCCCACTGGCAAGGATGTTAGGAAATTAGTTAAGCAAGCCTGTAAGTCCTGCAGTGACAAGCGCAGAATGCTAGTTGAAACTATATAAGAGAAAGACACTAAACTATTGTCCATGATACTTGGTTACAAGTTCCAACATGCTAACAAGGTCAATAGTGTGTCTGCAACCACTATTCTAGTAGCCATCAGGATTGTGAAAGAAAATGGTGAATTCAACTTGTGAAAGATCTTGCATGTGCAATTGATGGATAATATAAGAGCTATCAAGCATGATAAAAGTAAGACATTTAGATTTGGATCATTGATCATTTACATGTATTTCCATATTATTGGTAAAGTTTCAGATCTTAATCTAGATAAGATTGTTCCCACAATGCCTCAAATATCACTCAACACATCATTTGAGAGTATCTTGAGAGATTTCATGGAATTAGAACTCAAAAAATTTGGGATAAAGATGCAGAGAAGGTATAGGATACTTGAAAGTATAGTTGAGAAGTATGAGGATAGTATATGCTTCATGGTAGAGACAAACAACACATGCATAGAAGTAGTGGAGCCTAGAACTAAGTGGATCTATCCACCTTGTTATAAAGTAGAAGAAAAGGTTTTGGAAGCTTATGAAAAAGTCCTCCTATCAGTGTAAAAGGATCCCAATGAATCAAGATGGGGTACCTGTTGGTCCATTTTCCTCTCAATGCAAAATCCTGAGAAAATAGCCTTTTCCCTGCAAATTTTGAAGTTATCCCACCTTGTTGCACAGTTTCATCGTGCATTGAAAATCCATAGTGTTTCATGGTGTGTGCCCTTAGCCCCTGGTAGTTTATTATGTCACCTTGCTCTAGTCTAAAACACACGTGCTGAATCATAAAATCCAGAAAGTTATTCAAGTTCTAAGGTTTGCAGGAAACAAATTTTAAAATCTACCTAAGTGTCGAAAACCCACAATGTTTTTGAAAATCCATGATGTTTTCAGTCTATGTGAAAACCCTCATTGTTTTCAACCTTGTGCCTTCTAGCTTTTGTGTGCTTATCTTTTGGTGTCAGAAACCTTGTGTGTTTTCGATCTTTTCCATCAAAAACCCTATGTGTTTTTGACCTCACAGTTTCCTATTTGCTGGCGTTCCCTAACTGCGCAAGTCCAATAGATGGTGGGCCCGGGTCTTCAAAGGTTTCAAAATGATTGGTTGTCGCATGATCACATGTCAGATTTTTCTGATATGTGACCATGCGACCGGTTACTTCTTGCCTGTGGGGCTAGTTGGTGGAAAGGGTGTGGTCCTGTTGGCAGTCATGTGGTGGCCTTTGGTTGGCTGTCGCATGATCGAATAGCCTAGTTTTTGGCTATGTGACCATGTGACTAGTTGACACGTGTTTGTGGTGGTGAGGTGGCAGATCATTGGTGGGTCCCAATTCTTCTCAGTTGCCAGGTGTGGTTAAAGCTCGGACAAGATCGGTGGTTGTCATATGTTCACATGGTAAAGATGCATGATGTTTAACCTTTACGCTTTTGTGACAGGCTGTTGGATTTTCCTGTATGAGCATGTCGTGGGCCCTATTGGATATATTCTTAATTTTCTAAGGTGTGTGTCAAAATTTTGGGTTAAATCTCCTTCCAAGTGTTTTGATTGGTCTACGGTTTGGAAAATTCATAGGAAATTGTCATAGCCGAGTTCAAAAAAACCCTTACCCTAGGATTTGTTTTTGAAAGTGTTGAATTCATGCAAAAGCCCTCATGTTAGCCCTTGTTCTTCTATTTCATTGTTACCTTTTAGTCACTTAAGTTGATTAAATTATGCACGTGCTTAATGTTTTTGTGTTCACTGAATTGGAAAAGGTCATAACATGTCTCATATAGTATTCAGCGAATCAGTAAACAAGTCAATCTTATGCTAAGTGTCATTTTAGTCACATGGTCTCCAAGTCTCCCGGTGAACACCTCAACCATTCAGCGAATTGGTGAATGTGTTTGAACCTTGTTAGTTGTTTTTCTTTGTCGCTGAGTCTCCTAATGTTTTGGTGGTTACTTTACCCTTTGTGAGAACCAATGAATAAAGGCTTTCTCTAGTTCGCTTAGTTCTTGGCAGTCATGTGCTAACACTCAGCGACCTAGCAAAAGCTGTATTCACTCATTCTTTGAATCTAGTGGTCAAGGGTTATATCAAATGGAGAATTGGAAAATACCATGGATTGGATTCAAGATCAATGGTTATGGTTAAATCTCAAGTATTATTGGGTCCTACATGTTTCACTTGGTGAATTAGTGATTGTTTGTAGTCTTCTAAGTTTGGCGGCTCCTACAGTTTGGCTTGATGAATTTGGTGGAAAAGGTTGTTTCAAGTGTTCGCTTATTCTTAGAATAAATCAGTAAGAGGCTAAGTAATCTGGTGATTCAGTGAACCCTTTGTTCACTGAGTCTCGTAATCAAATGACCAAAGATCATATGTCTCAGCGAATCAGCAATAGCTATAGATCATTGTCAAGATCAACAGTTAGTTCAAAGTCTCAGAGTGAGAAGGACGGTCAGGTGAAGATTCAATGATTTAGAGAGTAAAGGCTCTGCCAGTTCTCTGAATAATCAGGTGGTTAAGTATCTCATTAAGCGAATGCGTGAACCCTTTGTTCGCTAAATCTCCAAGAAAATTGACATTTAGCCGGGACATTAAGAGAATGGGAGATGACCTTATTCGCTAGTTCTCCAAATGATAACTGTAGTCAAGTGCTCAAAGGTGATCATTTCACTCACTGATTCGCTAAGTGTGTTTAGATTTAAGAATTGCATTGTGAGAACCTGCGAAGGCTTTGGTTGCTAATTCTTAGAATATGAGCTAGGGTTAACATTGTATTACGTGATCACGAGCAGCTTTCAGTCACTGATTCGTTGAATGAGCTCAGTTGGAAAAGGAGATGAAGGAAAAGAAAAGAATCATTGCCTGCGTGGATAAAGTACATTGTCAAGCTGGAAAGTAAATTAAGTATCCATCCAATCAGTTTTAAAAGACAAATTTCATGATGCCAATAGGGTATTAAAGTACAGAGTAGTAATCATTGCCTTTGTGCCTTGTTTTTGAGTCTTTTAAAAATTTATTTGTCAACATCTGTGCATTGGCTAGCTCTGCTTTGAAAACTGGTGATATGCGAAATTGAATGCGGGAGCAATTAAGGATTGATTTGCAATGATTGTGGTTGTAGTACACACTTGATCTACGTTGATAAATAAAATAAGCTCATTGTTTCATGTGTCCAAAATTAGTTGAAGAGAATTGTGTCATTCTGAAGTGATTTCTAAGTGCCAAGTGAATCCATTTTGCAGAGATTGAAGATAATTTTGTAGCAAAGATGAGTCAACCTGAGAGGAGCATAGCATCTTCTAGTAGTGAAGCAAAATCTAAGAGTGGTGAAGACAAAGGCAAACCGAATTATTCAAATGAATTTTTGAAATTTCTACCTGGTTCTAGTCAGAACAAAAGAGCTCCTGATGATGTTTTCGAAGATGTTCTAGGGTTTTGCAGAGATCCTATCACACCAAATAGCTCAGGTTATACTATCTTCAACTTCTTTTATAAAAATAGAAATAGTCATATCCCTGTATGTAATGGTTGGGCTTTGGGGTTAGGGAAATTAGTAGTGCCTGATGTATTCCTGGATGTGGATTTAATTGTTTCTCTAGCTAGGTGTTATGACCCTATTTCCAAGACTATTAGGAAAGAGGACCAGTCAGCTTTGGTTACTCTTGATAGGGGCTCATTCATGAAGGCTTTTAATGTATATACATCCTCCTCTACTAAGATTGACCTGAGCAAAGAGAGGGAGAGGTACAAGAATAACATAGGAATAGTAAAAGACCAAATGATGAAGCATATCCCAAAGCAGGATAAGTATATAGCTCCCCTCCCTGCTCACATGAATGCCCCTTATCAATTTAAATCTCTCTAGCATTATATGAGGTAGACTTGTTACACATTATGTAGGGTTTTGGGAATTGATGGGACTGCAAAGTTTTTACTAGCTGATCTTTTGATGATTATCCTTGACATCCAGAATTCCTTGTTTAATACTGACTATGATTACATTCAGTATATCATTGATAGACTACATGAGGGTTTGATTTTTGTCAAGGATAGTAAGAGCCCAATTAAGTTCATGCATTATTCTTTGCTAATGCATTTAATTTTGTTCTTCAACATTAATAGTTTTGATTCGAACATGCTGAAGCCAATGTTCAACTTTGAAGGCCAGTATAATCCGGTGCAATTATGGGTGAGGAAGTGGAATTCTACTTCCAATGAAGGGGATTTTTGTATCTTTGATAATTTCATTGTTTATCCTATTGTAAAGATGTTAGGTATTAATACTACAAGGATATCCCCAAGGGTCCTTAGGCTTCTACGACCAGTGCAGTTTGTGGACAAATGGGAGGGAGGTCATAATTGGGGTGATTTTTACTTGGGGGAGAATGCTACAATTTTGAGAGTCTACAGTTGCCCCCAACCCCCACATCTGTTACCAAAATTTGTGCCTCCAAGAGTTCTTTGTTTGGAATTTGTGTGGCAGTTGATGTGGATAGATAAAGAACTTCTAGCCCCTCATAGGAAGGGTACATTCACACCTAGGCAATTTAGGATAGGTGACTTCCTAGTAGGAAAGAGGGCATTTCCACAAATTACTGCATGGTTAAATCAATTCAAAATGGTTGCTGGTGCTTGTAGACATGTAGATCCTGAGGACTTTATCAGAACTGCTAGGATGCTCTATATTCCAAACATTGGTGTGATTAAGGAACATGAGGGTTTGGATGAAGAAGATGTAGTTAGAAACATTATAGATGATGATGAGGTCAAAAGGAGATGGAACAGGTACTTTGATTTGACAGACTTGTCAAAACAAGTGATGACAGCCCAACTTCCTTTTGAAGGTTTCTTCCCTGACCTTCCCTATTTAAAAAGAATTGACAGGATGATAGAGATGCATGACACTCTATCAAATCAGCTAGAAAGGTTGATTGACCAGAGTCAACCAAAGAAAAGGAAAGAATATTCATCTTCTAATAAAGAGGAGTTCTTTGATGAATCACATGAAGGAATAGCCCAACACAAATTGAGGATGTACAGAGTGTTAAGCCTGTTGAAGACCAAGCAGAAACAGGGGATATTCCAGAGCCACCTTTGAAGAAACAGAGGCTTGAGGAAGGAGAGCCTTCAAGGCAAGAAAAAAAAAAGAGATTAATTGATAGAGCATCTACTCTAGTGCCAGGTGATAGGGTTTACCATCACCAATTGAGAAAAGCAATAAGAGAAGGAAAGAAGGTGGCCACTGATGAAACAGATAAGGAACAGTCCCTGTGGTTAGAAAAGGATATCAAAGACTGTCTATCAGGAGGAATTTTTGAGTGATGACCAGTTTATTAAAACTGATGAATTCAAGAGTTTCCTTATTTGGAATAAGCAACAAGAAGTGAGGAAACTTTTTCCTGAAGGTATGGAGCCAAGTGAAGAGACATTGAGAGTCTTAGCTTCTTATGATCCTAGCCTCGATCCTATAACTGTAGATGAAGCTAGACAACTGGTCAAGTCAAGTGGAATGCTATTGACTCCAGGATGGGATTTGACTTCTACATTCATCATAGATCAAATAAGAAAGCAACCACAGGGTAGCCTGTCATATCAAGTTCACATTGGTGATATGATAAGAGGAAGTGGATATGACCCTAAATCTCAAGCTGTTGCGATGTGGTCTATGGCCCCTAGGACCCAAAAGCCATCTTTGTTAAGTATAGAGGATAAAATGGAAGGGAATAAGATTATATGGACTGTGCAGAATACAACTAACCTTGAAGTTTCCAAGGTAGTGACTCATTGGGCCAATTTGAATGAGGCCAAGACAACTCAATTGTCTGAGAGGTATTCAAAGTTGTTTGAAAGTGCTAACCTGGTGGCCAAGGATAGAGACTTGAAGATGATAAAGATCAAACAATTAGAAGATGAGTTGGCAGAGGTAAGAGTCAAGCTTGATGAAGCTTCAAAGGTAGTTCCTCCTCCTTCTTTGCAAATTGAGGCCCCTGTGCAGATAGATGTGGAAATGCTTGAGAGACCCACTGGGGACTTGGAAAAGATAAGGACAGAGGCATCTTTGGATACCATGTCAAAGATTGTGCAATATAGGCAAGGTAAGATAAAGGACAGAATGGAATTAGTCCATAAAGCTTTCAGCTTATTGCACTAGACTAATGGAAAGGTGAATGAACATTTAATCACCTTAGAGCCACTTTTCAGCACATGGTCAGGAAGGAGTATATTATTTGATAAACTTCATGATTTGCAAGAATACAGGGCTGATGCTCCTAAATTAGTAAGTGAAGTTTTTGAGAAGATTGGCTTAATAAGTGCTGCTTCAAAGTTTTTCAAAGGAAATTCAAACCAAATAAAGGCCAAGTTGGCCATGTTTGATAAAGATTATAGTAAATATTTGCCTCTGATTTATGAGGATAGTGGAAATGTGGTCAATTTGGAAGAATGGAAGCTGTCAATCGATCAGTTGGTAGTTAAACAGGATGCCTTCCTAAAGGAGGATAATGCTTTGGACCTGGATAGATGTAATAATATCATTGATAGTCTTTTCAAGATTGAAAATGATTGCATACGGTTTGTGGTTGAAGCCAAAAGTATAACGGATTCTACATGGGAGCAGTAGATCAAATCACTTCAGGAGCTACAGAGCTACAACTAGCCATCTGATGATGATGCGGCAGCTTGGGAGAAGTTAATAATAAATTAAGAAGAAGAAGAAGCCAGTTGTCCAACTTATAGAAGAAGAAGAGTAGAATGCACATGGAACCTGATCCAGAGTTCGAGGGAGAGTATGTCCAAACAAAGGATGATGTAGGTTAGCCTATAATGGCAGCCATCATTCATGCAAAAAATTTAGCAACTGCTCTGAAATATCCTTAGACAAAGGTGCCACCTATAAAACTGTTGGAAGTAGATATTTGTAATCTGTTGTTACAAACAACTTTGTCAATTTGTAATCTTGTTTTTAGTGCAAGATCTTTTATGTTAGGAATAAGGTGTCTCAACCTTGGATAATTCCTATTCTTATTATTTGTTTTGTAAATGTATTTTTTGCAAATAATGTAATTAAGTGTGAGTGTACATGTCTAGTTGGCATGTTGATGTGTCACTCCACTTGATGTGTCGGCATCTTATGCGTAAGGAGATCATGACTGAAACGGTCATGATGGATTCTTATGACGCGTAAGAACTATTTAAGGAATGTGCTATGATAGGTGTAAGAGCATCTTATAACTTGGGCCTATTTGGGCACCCAAGAAGAAGTGGTTGGTGTGTGTAAGAGAATATGCCAAAAATAGGTTGGTATGATAGATTCTCTTACACTTCTCTTATGACCGTTATTTTTGGCAAATTCTATGAAAAGTTGTCATAGTCTATTCTAGGGATGGACACCTATTCTTGGGATTGCATGTAACAACTATGTACATGTGGCTTTGTACATGGGTCTTGGTGGTTGTGCCTATTTTTGGGTCTAGAGGAATCTATATATATGATGTTGCTCCTATGGGAGAGATAATAACAAAATTTAAGTCTTGTTGGCTTTGTCTCTCATTTCCTGAAAGAACTTGCATTGCAAGTGTATTGTAATCTTTGTGTTGAAGATAATACATTGTGTAGGTTTTGGAGTGCTGGGGTTTTTTACCGAAAGGTTTTCCCCAGGGTATATCATTGTGTCATTCTCTATTTTTCTATATGCATTGTATGTGGTTGCAATATCTTTGTTAAAGTAGTTAACGAATCTGAAATTGTAAGGATTTATAAGAATTTGCACAATACTCTCCTATAGAGATTAGCGTAGGAAGTTGTTTCCGCACCTGAGTTTCCTTACAAGTGGTATCAAAGCTTGATCAACTTTTGATCCTAGTTGTTGGGTAGGGTTTTTTGAGCTGATCTCAAGTTTGAGTGAGAATTTTTTGTAGAGCACTCTGAATCTTATTTGCAGATTGAGATGGCAAGTTCATCATATGGAAGAATGGAGGTGGAGAAATTCAATGGCACTAATTTTGAGTTGTGGAAACTCAAGATGGAAGACATGTTGGAAGATCATGACCTATGGGAAGTGACTTCAAGTGCTATAAGACTAGAAACTATAGCTCAAGCAGATTGGGATATCAAAGACCGTAAAGCTAAGGGTCTCATAAGACTCTGTTTAACCGATGCAGTCCTTCTGAATGTTCTAGATGAGAAAATTGCAAATAGTTTGTGGGAAAGACTTGCGGCCCTGTATCAGGCCAAATCTTTGGTGAACAAGTTGTTCCTAAGGAAGAAGTTGTACTCTCTATGAATAGAGGAAGGTGGATCCTTAACGGATCATTTAAATGCATTTAATTTGCTGGTTGCACAATTGACATCAGCTAGTGTCAAGTTAGAGGAGGAGGATCGTTGCTACACACTTTTGTGTTCTTTACCAGATTCATGGGACCATCTTGTGATGGCTCTCAGAAGCACTTTAGTCACTTTCAAAATGGATGATGTGGTGTCTTCACTGCTATTAGAGGAGATGCGGAGAAAGGCTTCCATTTTGGAAAAAGAAGCCCTTGTTGTTCGTGGGAGATCCACTAAAAGAGGGAAGAAAAATGATAATAAGTCTGACAATAAGGGTAGATCCAAATCTCATGCAAAGTCAAAGACTTCCAATAAGTCCAAGGCAAAATGTTGGAACTGTGATAAATCTGGGCACTTCCGTAAAGACTGCAAAGAGCTGAAGAAGAAGAAGAAAGGTTTAGATTCAGCTTCAGAAAGATCTCAAGAAGATGGCGATGCATTCATCGCAACTTTGGCAGCCCATGCATTTGATGATGTGTGGTTGGTTGACTCGGGCACATCTTTTCACATGACCTCTCATCAAAACTAGTTATCAAAATATGAAGAGTTCGATGGTGGAAAGGTGTACTTGGGTGATGATTCTCACCTAAAGATAGTTGGACACGGAAGGGTCACTATCAAATTTCTTGATGGATGAGTAAAGGGAATCAACAGAGTTATGCACATTCTAGGTTTGGCATGAAACCTATTATATGTAAGTATGCTAAACGATGTAGGTGTGCAAGTTGTTTTTTTGAAAGAAGGATGCAAGATGATAAGAGGATCGATAGTGCTTGCAAGGGGTACTAGGAGAGGTACCTTATTTCAGCTAGATGCATGTATTCCTCTATGTAATAGTTCTTCATCCTCACCATCTGAACAAGCAATGAAGAAGTCTATGGCTATTGGTTTCGATGGTAGTGCAAACACTTTGGAAGGTAAGCTTCCTGCAGAAAAGACAATGTTGTGGCATATGAGATTTGGCCACATTGGTGAAAAGGGTCTCAGAACCCTAAAAAATAAAAATCTCATTGAGGGGTTAAATGATTGCAATCTCGAGTTTGACTTCTACGAACACTATGTCTATGGTAAACAAAATTGTGTTCAGTTTTACTCTAGTTCTCACAAATCTTCTGATGTTTTGGATCTTATTCATTCTGATGTATTTGGTCCTGTAAAAGTTCCTTCAATCTCCAAGTCTGTATTTTTTGTATCTTTCATAGATGATTACAGTAGAAGGATGTGGATTTATTTCCTTAAAAGTAAGACACAAGTCTTTAGTTGGTTCAAGGAATTTAAAGCTCTTGTAGAGAATCAAACTAGTAAGAAGATTAAGTGTGTGAGAACTGACAATGGTGGTGAGTTTTTCTCAGTAGAGTTTGAATAGTTCTATAAAGAACAAGGTATTGAGAGGCATAAGAAAGCTCCTTATACCCCACAATAAAATGGAGTTGCAGAGAGAATGAATAGGACACTGATGGAGAAGGCTAGAAGTATGCTTAGTGGAGCTGGTTTAGAACAAAGGTTTTGGGCTGAAGCTGTGGCCATTGCTTGCTATCTGGTTAACAGATCTCCTACATCAACCCTTGTTGGTAAGACACCCATGGAGGTGTGGTATGGTAAGAAGCCTTCAATTAGACATCTTCATGTTTTTGGTTGTGAAGCTTATGCACATGTTCCAAAGGATAAAAGATCTAAGTTGGAAAACAAAGTTGTTAAATGTATTTTCATCAGATACAGTGCTAGTGTGAAAGGATACAAGCTTTGGGATCCCATGACTAGTAAGGTGTTGTATAGTAGAAATATTATTTTTAGAGAGCTAACATCTTCTCCTATTGTGCTACAACTAGATGAAAAAGAAAAGGAAAAAGATGTTGTTCAGTTGCCTCCTACCCCTGAGAAGACTGAACAGAGAGACCATGTTGGGTCTAATGATGAGGAGAGCTCTAGCAGCTCTGATAGTTCGGAAGAAGAGGAAGAACAACCTCAACCTCAGCCCTTGAGGAGATCCATGAGAGAAAGAAAGCAACCAGAAAGGTTTGGTTATTCTATGTTAGATTCCAGTTCTGCCTTTGCTTTGATTACTAACACTGATGAGCCTAGATCTGTGAAAGAGGCTTTGGGCATGGAAGATGTAGGTTCCTGGATTGAGGCTATGGATGATGAGATGGCTTCATTGGAGAGAAAAAAAACTTGGGACCTTGTACCTTTACCTAAAGGGAGAAAATTTGTTGGCTATAAATGGGTGTTCAAGAAGAAATTCTGTGCAGATGGCAGTGTTGAAAGGTATAAAGCTAGATTGGTTGCAAAGGGGTATTCACAGGTAGAGGGAATAGATTATGGTGAAATATTCTCTCCTGTTGCAAAGTTGACATCCATTAGATTTCTGTTATCTCTTACTACATCATATGATTTAGAGATAGAAGAGATGGATGTGAAGACAACTTTCCTTCATGGTGATTTGGAGGAAGAGATTTATATGTCATAGCCTAAGCACTACATTGTTAAAGGTAAAGAATCCTTAGTTTGCAGATTAAAGAAATCTCTATATGGTTTGAAGCAATCTCCTAGGATGTGGTACCTTAAGTTTGATGCCTTTGTGTTGTCAATTGGATTTGTAAGATCAAAATTAGATCATTGTGTTTATTTCAGATTTGAAAATGATCGCCTTCTTATTGTTGCATTATATGTTGATGATATGTTGCTATTTGGGAAGGGTAAGGGTATGATTTTTGATTTTAAATCTCAGTTGTTAGCATAGTTTGAGATGAAAAATCTTGGGGTAGCTAGGTACATCTTGGGTATGGAAATCAGTAGAGACAGGTCTAACAGAAAACTTTGGTTGACTTAGAGTAAGTATGTGAAGTCTGTGTTGGACAGGTTCAGCATGGCAGATTGTAGACCACTATGTGTTCCTATTTTTGTGGGAACAAAGTTATCTATAGATGATTGTCCAAAATCTCCTAGTGAGGTGGAGGACATGAGTAGAGTACCTTATGCTAGTGCAGTTGGCAGTCTTATGTATCCTATGGTCTGTACTAGACTAGACATTGCCCAAGCAGTGGGAGTCCTGAGTTAATTTATGGCTAATCCTGGACGGGTACATTGGGATACAGTTAAGCGAGTATTCAAATATTTGAGGGGTACATCAGATTACTCCATATGTTATCATGGTAACTCTTCTGGATCTTTGCATTCAGTTTGTATTCATGGGTTTGTGGATTCAGATTGGGCAAGTGATATTGACAGTAGGAGATCCACCAATGCTTATGTATTCACTATGTTTGGTGGTGCCATTAGTTGGATGAGTAAGAAACAACTTGTGGTTGCTTTGTCCACTATAAAAGCTACGTACATGGCTGCTACTCATGCTTGTAAAGAAGCCATTTGGCTTAGAAGATTGTGTTCTGATGTTGGTGTTGATGCAGAACAAATTACTATTTGGTGTGACAGTCAGAGCGCTATTTGCCTTGCAAAGAATCCAACTTTCCATGCTAGAACGAAGCACATTGATGTGCAGTTTCACTTTGTGAGAGATATGGTGGAAGATGGAAAGGTAAATTTGGAGAAGGTAGATACTGTGAAGAATGTTGCAGACACATTAATGAAACCAGTGGGCACTAAAAAGTTTAGATGGTGTTCAGAGTCTATGGGCCTTTTGGCCTATAGCGGTTAAAGTTCCTGTTATGTTCCTATTGCTCTTACAAGGTGTTTGACAAGTGGGAGAATGTTAGGAATAAGGTGTCTCAACCTTGGATAATTCCTATTCTTATTATTTGTTTTGTAAATGTATTTTTTGCAAATAATGTAATTAAGTGTGAGTGTACATGTCTAGTTGGCATGTTGATGTGTCACTCCACTTGATGTGTCGGCATCTTGTACGTAAGGAGATCATGACTGAAATGGTCATGATGAATTCCTATGATGCGTAAGAACTATTTAAGGAATGTGCTATGACAGGTGTAAGAGCATCTTATGACTTGGGCCTATTTGGGCACCCAAGAAGAAGTGGTTGGTGTGTGTAAGAGAATATGCCAAAAATAGGTTGGTATGACAGATTCTCTTACACTTCTCTTATGACCATTATTTTTGGTGGATTCTATGACAAGCTGTCATAGTCTATTCTAGGGATGGACACCTATTCTTGGGATTGCATGTAACAACTATGTACATGTGGCTTTGTGCATGGGTCTTGGTGGTTGTGCCTATTTTTGGGTCTAGAGGAGTCTATATATAAAATGTTGCTCCTATGGGAGAGATAATAACAAAATTTAAGTCTTGTTGTCTTTGTCTCTCATTTCCTGAAAGAACTTGCATTGCAAGTGTATTGTAATCTTTGTGTTGAAGATAATACATTGTGCAGGTTTTGGAGTGCTGGGGTTTTTTACCGAAAGGTTTTCCCCAGGGTATATCATTGTGTCATTCTCTATTTTTCTATATGCATTGTATGTGGTTGTAATGTCTTTGTTAAAGTAGTTAACGAATCTGAAATTGTAAGGATTTATAAGAATTTGCACAATACTCTCCTATAGAGATTACGTAGGAAGCTATTTCCACACTTGAGTTTCCTTACATTTTAACAGCCATCTGAAGCTTGTTGCATCCGTTCGAGGATTCCAAGATGGCTGATGAATATATGTAGAAAGTTTTTGCTCTTTTTAGGGGTGGAAAAAATACTCTGTAAGAAAGGTTCTTAATACAAAACCTTATTTTCTTTAAATGAGAAGATACTGTATCAACACATTTTGGCCATTAATACAAAATATTGGAAATTTGTTACTACCATTTTATTGTCTTTATGTATGGAGTGTTTTAGTTTCCTTATGTATTTAGATTGCAAGGCATTTTGAATATATTATTCACAAGGTGAATATAGGGGTTAAGCTTAAGTTTCTTTCAAGGAAAGAGTAAAATCTTAGGGGAGGTCTCTGGGAATTAATAATCCATGTATGAATTTGATGACAGTTGTAGAAATTAAAAGGATGGTATGTTAGGCATGTCATTTGAGTTTCAGTATATTTTTTTTGATAGATATATGTGGAGGTAGGGTTTGACTCTGATGCCCAAGTGGATAAGGCACTGGTTCTAGATCCATTTACATTTATTTGCCACCCAAAATATAAATAATTGTTTCATTTTACTTTACTAGTACAATCATAATCTGAATCATTCTATGACAATTTCATGGATGTGTTTTGTAATGCTTTGTAGAAGCACTAAATGAGGTTAACCTTCCTTGAGTTTAACTCTAAAAAGAAGAAGGATGAATACCCTTAAACCATTGTTTCATGTTGCTGCTTTCATGATTTCTATCATTATATTGTGTATCAGGATAATATGGGCCATACTTAGAGTTCTCTCATCTTATTAAGTTGATTTTGGAAGCAAGGACAGAGCAGTGAAGGAGCTAGTTCACAATTCAGAGCTTAGTTAAATAGTGAATTGATATAGGTATACCTACCTGAGTATTCATACTCGAAGTGAAGAAGGTTTTCTAACCTTAATACCTTATTGTTTGCATTTTGTTAGATTATGTCCGTTGGGAGTATATGAGTATTTGATAATCTGCAGATTTAAGCACTAACAAAATTGGCAACTCTACTAGGGACTTCTGAATAGCTTGCAATAGGTTAGTGAAAATCTTGTCTATTGCGCATTTGTAGACCAGCATAAAATATTTTCATTTCCCACCTAATAGTGGGTGGCAACTCTAAAATCTATGTTACCAGTTGCTAATTATTGCAAATTTTGCTAAAATTGTCATGTTATACCATGAGTCGACCAAGATACACTAGGTCTTACTACAAGGATCACCCAGAAGATAATATGGGTGATGAGCTCCATACACCAAGTAGGAAACAATGGTCTAGAAGAGGTCAGAATACTGCTAGTTCCCAAGGCCCTTCTTAAGAAAGATCTCATGTCCCACTTCCTCATGAATCTTCCTCCTCTTCTGATGATCTCGAACATGTAAAGAGGGTCATGCCAAGTGTTCTTATGCAGAAAGAAGTAATCATAGAGGTCACAGAAGTAGGTTTTTTCCCCGCGAGAGAGACCCTAGAACAACCAGAAGAAAACTCTACTACTGAAATGACCTCCATTGATTTTGAGAAATTGAGGGAAGAGGTGATTGCTTTAAGAAAGAAAGAGAGTGAACAATTGGCTAAGATTGCCAATAGGGTGAAAGTAAGGGAATAGAAAATCTATGAGTTGCTCATGGAGAGACAAGAACTTCTCAAGAGAACCAAGAAAAATGAGACCCAGGTTAGTGATCTAAACCAAGATGTTCAAGGTTTAGATAAGGACTTGTTTGGTGATATGGAAGGTTTGAGAAAGCAGGCTCAGGATACTAAGCTTAAACAAGGTGAATTTGAGGGAACAGGCCATGTCCTAAGGTAATTGAATTCCTCTGAAATCTAGAGAAATAAGGAGATTAAAATCACTCCCAAAAAAATCCCTGATAAGGGAAAACAAAAATTGGTGAGTGTAAATATTAATGAGCCCAAGAAAATTATGGTTGCTCCTAATGTACCTTCTCAAACAAGTATAGATTTGGAGAAGGCTAGAAAAGAAAAGGAAGATTTGGCTATTCAACTGGAGAAACTTGAGTTGGAAGCTGCTACTGATGAAATGAAAAGGAAGATTTCCTTCCTACATGCTAACATGAATACATCCGCTAGTAGCTCTATCCCTGTTACCATAGGAACAACTCCACTTGGTCAACCCAATACTTCACTTCCAAATGCTCAAGCCTTTCACCTTGGACAAACTTTACCTGGACTAGTTCCTAATCAAGTTCCCCTTGTAGCTAGTGGTATAGTGGGAATTGTACCTTGTCAAAATGTTGCAAACACCCCCCTGAATCAACCAAATATCCAAAGAAGACCAGTTCACTTGGATAGATATAGGCCTCTATTTTTTGATGGTATTCCTAGTCAACCTAATGCTGTCCCCAATTAAATCAGAAAGAAGATCCCATTATTTATTGGGAATAATGTTATCACCTATGAAGAGCATCTAAAGTTTTTCACAGATAAGGTAAATGATTATGAGATTGAACATGAAGATGTCATAATGAAGCTCTTTGTTCAATCATTGATTGAGGATGCTCGAGATTGGTACAGGGGTCTACCTGAGAACAATATTGCATCTTGGGAAGAATTTTTTAGATGTTTTAAAGAGAAATATGCAGAACATGTGAACTCTAGTTACATGCTCAATGAGTTCAATAATATCAAGAAACACCATAATGAGAGCATGTCAGAGTTTAATAACCGATTCCAAAAGGCTATGTATAAACTGTTCCAAGTATTGAGGCTAGATGATGCAGTCTGCATGACAACTTATTTCAACTCTATGGATGGTAAGATGTCTTACCTTTTGAGAGATAAGAATCCTCGTACCCTCAGGGATGCTTTTAAGTTGGCCATAAATACTGAGAGTAACTGAAAGGCATCTAGCCAAATGTACAAAAGGGATGAAGGTAGACTATGGAAAGAGACCAGGCCTCAACCTGCAAGGCTATCCAAAGAGGAGGATAGAATGGACAAAGGACCCAGTAATAACAAAGACTTCCCAGTGAGGTCTGATAAAGGTGGTATAAATTTTCAGGATAGAAGACCGCCTTATCAAAGGTAGGACAAAGCCCCTAATCTAAGAGATATGCCTTACAAAACAAACTAGAAAGATGAGAGGCCTGTTCCTGATAATAATGAACCCCAAAAGGGAAGAGATACACTAGATCCTTTGAAGAAAAATATAGCACATAATGTGGAAAGTACCCCTTGGTGTGTGGCTTGTAATATGCCTCACTCACCATTCCAATGTGTTGTTGCTCAGGCCTTGGGAGAAGAGGCCAATGATTCATACGTAGGAGATTATGAAGGATCTGAAAAGCTTGCTATTAACATGTTCACTATTGAACTAATGGGGGACCTTGAGTCCTTAGATGATGAATTTATTTTCCCTGATGTTGATCATAAGAGGAAGATTTTCTCTGATTATGGACAACAAATTTTTACTCAATCTGACCAGGAAGATTTTGATAATGATGATTGTAAGACTCATATGGTAGAATCTGGGTCAGATGAAAGGCAATGGAGAAAGCCCAGTGAAGAAGAGATCAAGAGTTTAACTGTGGCTGCTATTACTCAAGCAAAATCCTCATACAATTTGAGGAATAGAAAGGTGGATAATGAGCAGGGAGTCCCTAGATCAGTGTTTTTTAAGAGTAGTCCTCAAGATAGGGATTCCCCAAAGCCCAATGTTGTAAATAGTAAAGATGAAGGGTTTGAAGATGAAAAGAAAAGGAAATAAGAAGTTATTGCTGACAAGGTGAAGAAGAAATTTAGTAGGTCAAAGGATCACCCTAATGTTTACACTGACTCCCCTACCTTTGATATGAGACATGCCTTGTCCCAAATGAAAGTTTCCATCCCTCTGCTTGAAATGTTGAAAATAGAAGAGCACAAAGCAGCAACCCTGGCTATTATAAGTGAGCAGAGAACTATTCCTATTCTATAAGAGGAAGGGAAATCCCTGGATAAGCCAATTGCAATTAATGAAATCTCTAATGTATGTGTTGGGACTATTTTGACACAAGAACCCTCCTCTATCAACCCTTTCTATGTTACTTTTCTTGTAAATAATTGTTTCCTAAAAAATTGTATGATTGATTCTAGTGCTGCGACAACTATAATGCCTTATCAAGTGATGAAGGAGTTAGGGTTGCAAGTTGATACATCTAGTGGAAGGTGTTATGCCATGGATAAAAGGGTTGTACCTATTTTAGGGACCCTGATTGGAATTGAAGTGAAGATTGTTGCATTCCCAGAAGCCACATATAAAATGGATGTGGTTGTTGTTGATACAAAACCTCATTATGGCATGTTACTGTCAAGACAATGGGTTGCAGCAGTGGGTGGAAAGTTGCAACTAGATTTTTCATATGCTACCATCCCAATAAATGGAACTGAACTAAAGTTGTATAGGGAGCCCCGTTCTTCAGTCACGATTGAAGTAGTTGCTCCGGAGGATCTAAATTATTTTGTAGATATTGACATGAGCAATTTTGTGATTGAAGAGGCAGTACCTCAAATGAGAAACATAGATCCAATTGTGGATGAGCTATTTTTGTAGCAAGATGGGCTTTGGAAAATGTTCTTTGATGGTGGATGCTCCAAGGAAGGATTAGGAGCTGGTGTTGTATTCA
Source organism: Chamaecyparis obtusa (assembly GCA_027943335.1). Classification (NCBI taxonomy): domain Eukaryota; kingdom Viridiplantae; phylum Streptophyta; class Pinopsida; order Cupressales; family Cupressaceae; genus Chamaecyparis; species Chamaecyparis obtusa. The sequence continues at coordinate 556,746 of BSBK01001309.1, read as the reverse complement.
TTTCCCCATCAGGTATTACATTTAAATACTCATTCTTGCTGACTTTTCAATGTACCAATAATACTACTGAGTATGAGGCTTTAATATTGGGACTAGATGTAGCTATAAAGCATGGTATTAAATTTTTGAAAGTCCATGGTCATTCCCAACTCGTTATAGCCCAAGTAAAATCTCAGTATGCTTCCAAGGATGAAAAATTGAAACTGTATAAACATGCTGTTTGGGATAGACTAGAGTTTTTTGATGCTTTCAATTTGCTTTGGGTAGAAAGATCCAATAATATCATGGAAGATTTTCTTGCAAATATTGCCCTTAAGAGTGAAGACATAACCCTCACTAGTGTGTCCATGTTAGAGGTCAAAACTAGGCCTGTTGTGCCTGATAATGTATACAATTGGCAAGTTTTTGAGGATGACCTTGATATCCTTAGGTTCATTCAAGGCCTTGATCAATATGATGGTCAGCAAATAGATTTCAATGAGATACAAAAGTGTGTTGAGGGAAAAGAATGCATCATGGGGAATGAGATAGTGCAATTGCCATCCAACCACATACCTAAAGGGTTAGTAGAATTGGAAAGAATGTTCAAAATAAATGATGGTTTCTTGTCTCAGAAGTCTAACACTAAAATGGAGGACTTAGAGGAAATAAACTTGGGTTCAGAAAACTCCCCACAAATGGTATACATTGGCAAGAAATTGAGCAAAGAGATCAGAGGAAATTTGATAAGACTTTTGAAAAAATACAAGCATGTATTTGCTTGGTCCTATGATGACCTTAAAGCTTATAGGGCTGATCTATTTCAGCATGAAATTCCTTTAAAAGAAGAAGCTAAGCCTTTTAGACAGAAGCAAAGGCGCATTAACCCTTTACTAGCCACTAAGATGCAAGTTGAGTTGATAAAATTGAAGGATGTTGGTATCATTGAGCCAATTAGGCATTCTACATGGGTTTCCAATCTTGCGCCAGTAAGGAAAAACAATGGTGACATTAGGCTTTGTGTTGATTTTAGAAACTTGAATGTGGCTTCGCTCAAGGACAATTATGGATTGCCAAATATGGAGGCCATGCTGCATAGGGTGACCGAATGTGAACTGTTGTCAATGATGGATGGTTTCTCAGGGTATAATCAAGTGCTGGTCAGAGAATCAGAGCAATTTAAGACAACCTTTACAACCCCATGGGGAACATATGTATATGTTCGCATGCCTTTTGGTTTGAAAAATGCTGGAGCAACATTTTAGAGAGCCATGGATGTTGCATTTTCATTCCGAGAATACGTGACATAAGAAGACACAATCTCAATTTTTCTTCATTTTCCAAGTCGCTGAAAGATTTAGTGTCTTACTAATTGACTTTGAGATCCCACGAATACTTCACTCACTTAATCACTAAATAATTTAGAACATTGCCACCTTTTCTTGAGATCAAGCGACAAAGGAAAACTATATCTTTCACCAAATTACTTTTTCAAAGCTGCCAAACTTAGAGGATACGAGAACAAGACTAAGTCACTAGACAGTTCAAAAATATGGTGTAGGACCCAATTTTCAAGAGATTAAAACCTGACCGTTGATTGCAAAGATGATCAAAGGCATTCACTAGATTGCTAGAAAACTTTAAACTTAGCTGTGCATCTCGGAGAACATGAGATAACAACCACGCCAAGTCACTGAATGTTTCAAAGAAACTACCAAGAATCAAACAAATAGGAGACCACATAGTCGCTGAGTCACTAGATGTTAAAATTAACCGTGACAAAGACTAGCAGACTCAGCGACTAAAGGAGACTTAATAAAAGATTCACTATGGTCACCAATTTGCTAAAAGACTTAAAGATAGGGAAGAACATTGCCTGATTCAGTGAAGACAAGGAAAAATGACCACATGCAGATTTGGAAGACTTAAGTGACCCAAAAAGTAATGAGCGATTAGAAAAAACTAGGGTACACTAGAACCAACCAAAGAAACAACCATTTCAGGGAAAAAATGTCTAAGGAAAGGGTTTTACAACATAGTTTTAACAAGTTTTTAGGAATTCTAAAACCCTAAACTAGACAAAGACATAAGCCAGGACATTGAAACAAGACTAGGAGCAAAAGACCTCAAAAACCTAAAATATACCCAACATAAGGATCTCATAGAATCTTAGTTTTATGCACAGATGATTAAAGAAGACACCAGTGGTATTGGATTCAATGAAGCAAAAAATCAAATCAATGACATGCAAGAAAGAAAGAAAGCATTAGAAGAATCTACATAAACTAAGAGGATAGGAAATCATACTAAAGTTGAAGTTGAACCATCTAAAGATGAGCGCAAGCTAGTAAAAAAAACTTGTTATACCTGCAACAAACATGGTCACATAGTAAGAGATTGTAAATAGGTAAGACCTTTCAATGGTTACTGTTATTCATGTAATAAGTTTGGCCATAGAGCTATGAATTGTAGATCAAATCAAAGAAATTAGAATCAAAAAAATCAAACAAGTCATCCATAGTAGATTGTAAGAAATTCTTAGAATATTACATGTCAGATATGCAATTATAATGGTCATATAACTAGATAGTGCAAGTTGGTAACTCACATCAATGCATCAAGGAATGTAAGGCCTCTAGTTATTTGTCACTCTTCTAACAAGGCTGGACACATCTCAAAATTTTGTAGATCAAAAGTGCAAAGACAGGAAAGCCCTAAAAATGCTAAAGGATCAATATTGGATGAAGTAGGAGAAGTCAAGTTTGTGCAACCTATAGAAGATACGAGCATGATATGGAAGGAAGAAAAGATAGATAATATTAGTGAAATAGTTGAGGATCCATCCACAATGGATGCACCTCCTATTTATGGTTAAATGACTATAATGGTCATAGGGGGAGCTAGATTAGATCTAGATCCATGCGCGGTTGGTATACTCACTCTCAAAGTATGCGCCTTAGGATATAATTGTTTGGAGACTAGTCGATGCAGTATGCAAGAGCACACTACCTGACCGATAGCAAGAAGTAAGATTGGAATTCTCTGTTGGATTCTATGTTTACACGACAAGCATTAATGATGAAAATTTGTTTTCATAGTCATCAAAGATACTTTATTCACACATTTGCATTATTGTTTGAGCATTTGAAGATCACAGGAGTTCAAACAGTTGAGTTGTGAATAATTGCAGTTGGATTATCAGCAAAAGGAAGTTAAGTTTTTTGTAAAGCCCTAGTTCAGACGAAATGGTTCAGAAACCCTTGGAAACCTCTTTGAAGTGTTAAATCAAGTAAGTTATGGCTACACTAGTTGTTTTCAATGTTTCTGAGAGGAAAAGATATGTTTTCAAGAAGCATCCATTCAAGTCTACCCTAGATGATTTGGAAGGAGCATTTTCTAAAACCCCAATAGGAGTAATGCACTTAGAGGATATACGTGCATATATCTACCATAAAAAGGAACCAGTAGGTTTGGATAGAATTAGGTCACACATGGAATCCATGATGAATCTAGACAAAACATTCACTGATGAGTTTGCGCACTTGAAAGACAACCCTATTGTTGAGTACGCAACTGCATATGAATTCTATGAATCGAAATGGATAAAGATTCTTTTGAGTAGAATTCATGATGACCTATTTTGGATAGGAGAAGTTCCATTTTGCATCACCTCAGACCTAATTCATGAGATGACTAGATTACCTAAGAGTGGCTCCATCCTTCCCACTAGCAAGGATGTTAGGAAATTAGTTAAGCAAGCCTATAAGTCCTGCAGTGACAAGCGCGGAATGATAGTTGAACCTATATAAGAGAAAGACACTAAGTTGATGTCTATGATACTTGGTTACAAGGTCCAACTTGTTAACAAGGTCAATAGTGTGTCTGCAACCACTATTCTAGTAGCCATCAGGATTGTGAAAGAAAATGGTGAATTCAACTTGTGCAAGATCTTGCATGCACAATTGATGGATAATATAAGAGCTATCAAGCATGATAAAAGTAAGACATTTAGATTTGGATCATTGATCATTTACATGTATCTCCATATTATTGGTAAAGTTTCAGATCTTAATCTAGATAAGATTGTTCCTACAATGCCTCAAATATCACTCAATGCATCATCTGAGAGTATCTTGAGAGATTTCATGGAATTAGAACTCAAAAAATTTGGGATAAAGATGCAGAGAAGGTATAGGATACTTGAAAGTATAGTTGAGAAGTATAAGGATAGTATATGCTTCATGGTAGAGATAAACAACACATGCATAGAAGTAGTGGAGCCTAGAACTAAGTGGATCTATCCACCTTGTTATAAATTAGAAGAAAGGTTTTGGAAGCTTATGAACAAGTCATCCTATCAGCATAAAAGGATCCCAATGAATCAAGATGGGGTGCTTGTTGGTCCATTTTCCTGTCAATGGAAAATCCTGAGAAAATGGCCTTTTCCCTGCAAATTTTGAAGTTATCCCACCTTGTTGCACAGTTTCATCGTGCATTGAAAATCCATAGTGTTTCATGGTGTGTGCCCTTAGCCCCTGGTAGTTTATTTTGTCACCTTGCTCCAGTCCAAAACACACGTGCTGAATCGCAAAATCCAGAAAGTTATTCAAGCTCTAAGGTCTGCAGGAAACAAATTTTAAAATCTGCCTAAGTGTCGAAAACCCACAATGTTTTTGAAAATCCATGATGTTTTCGGTCTGTGTGAAAACACTCATTGTTTTCAACCTTGTGCCTTCCAAGTTTTGTGTGCTTATCTTTTGGTGTTAGAAACCTTATGTGTTTTCGATCTTTTCCGTCGAAAACCCTGTGTGTTTTCGACCTCACAGTTTCCTATTTGTTGGTGTTCCCTAACTACACAAGTGTGATGGATAGTGGGCCCGGGTCTTCAAAGGTTTCAAAAAAATTGGTTGTCGTATGATCACATGTCAGATTTTTTTGATATGCGACCTTGCGACCGGTTACTTCTTGCTCGTGGGGCCGGTTGGTGGAAAAGGTGTGGTCCTGTTGGTAGTCATGTGGCGGCCTTTGGTTGGCTGTCGCATGATCGCATAGCCCAGTTTTTGGCTATGCCATCATGTGACTAGTTGACACATGTCTATGGTGGTGAGGTGGTAGATCATTGGTGGGTCCCAGTTCTTCTCAGTTGCCAGGTGTGGTTAAAGCTCAGACAAGATCGGTGGTTGTCGTATGTTCGCATGGTAAAGATGCATGATGTTTAACCTTTACGCTTTTGTGACAGGCTGTTGGATTATCCTATATGGGCATGTCATGGGCCCATTTGTGGGGTCTTAGTAGTTTGGTGGTCCCATTGATGGTGATGTGGCAGCCTGGGGTTGGCTGTCGCATAATCACATGTCAGAGTTTTCTGACATGCGATCATGCGACCGGTTGAATGTCTAGAAGAAAGGGGGCATTGGGACAACACTCTTGGTGATGTCAGCACTTTTCATTGGCCAGGTGGTGACAGGGCAGTTAATGATGGTGAATGTTGATGGTTAGTCACATTTTTGCATAGCCTTTTTCAAGGCTATGTGATCATGCGACTGATGTTTTGTGGTAACCCTCAGCGGTGGCGGTTGTAACAAGGTAAAGGGGTGTGGCTTGTCGCATGTTCGCATAGCCCATTTCTGGGCTATGCGATCATGTGACAACGGTCTGTTTGCACTGTTGCGGAGTTAAAGGTGGGTCCATGGTACTGGCGTTCTTGAGATGTTTAGGTCTATGATCGACTATTCCACGGCTAAGAGATTGTAGTCATATGATCGCAAGGGTTAGTTTGATGCCTTGCGATCATGTGACCAAGCATAACATGAAACCCGTTTTCCTGTGGTAGTTAATTTTATGACCGCGCGATTGCGTGACTAAGGGAAATAGTTAAGGAACATAAAGCCTGCAAAATGCATGGTGACCGTTTGATCTCAAATTTGATTTTCTTGAGGATTTGCAGCGACCAAAGGTACCTAAATTTATGGCTTTAGCGGTGGTTTTCAACTTGTTTGGTGGTGACAGTTGTTGTGATGTGGTCCAGGGTTCCTGTGGTTAATTGCAGAGGAGTTTTGTGCCATGAAGAGATGGGTTTTTCTTGCTCAAGGCATGTTGCAGAGGGACAAATTAGATTGATTGATATGGTAAAATGATGGTTCTCGATACTTTCTCAGAGATTTCTCATGAATGTGGATCATTCTTGGATCTGATTGCTTGGATTTCTTTTCCCTACATTGAATTTTGATGTGTTCCAGTTTGTTAGGTGGGTGAAACTTTGACCCCAGTCATCCATAGCTTGTTGCAATCTATTTTCAGTTTCCAAGATGATTGGTGGTATATATTGCAAGTTTTTGATATAACAAGGGTTCTAAAAAATTTTGGTTCCTATTGGAAGTAGTAAACTCTATCGCATTGTAGGAGGTTGAATAGAATTTCTTTACATCTTTTGCAGGTTATTGAAGTGGTAGTCTCATTTCTGGTATAGACATGTACATGATTCATCATACTTAATATAATTGTTTCAAGCTTTCAAGTCTCTCCTTGGTGTCAGTTTTATGAGTTTTGGATTTTTTGGTCCATTGCATAGGGTTACCTTTGCATATGTTCTAGTCTTTAGTTCTTGATCTAGGATCAAGTGAAAAATACTTTGGATAGGGCATAGATTCATTAGACTTGTCTACAGAAGGATCTTATAAGTAATGGATGGGCTGGAATAGTTGTATTTATGGCTTTGAGTCTTTGACAGTAGTTGGTTCATGTTCTATATTTGTTTTTTAGTGCTGCCCAATGGATAATGGCACTGATCAAGGGCTAGTATATTCAGTTGAGTCTAATGCTTGATGGTTTTTGGCTATTTCTTGCATCTTTGAATATCAATCACCAGTAATACCCTTCACAAGACCATTTTATCCTACATAGTAGAGTTGATTCAATGAATACCTGGTTAGTATTTAGTAATCCTTTACTATGATCTGCTATATAAATCCAAAAGTATAAGGTGTGTAGTGAGTTTGAATTTTGTTTGGATTAGGTCCACCCACCTTGGTTTTGTAGAGCCGGAAGTAGAAGAGGGCATATTAAGACCCTATAGTTGGTCTAGTTGTCTTGTAGAGATCTCATACTTGGAACTAACCACTCCTAACATTAGTCTCAAGGCATATTGGGAGCCCTAAGTGGCATAAGCATTTTCAAACACCAATAGTACCTATGAGGAAAAGATGAGACAAGTAGATGTAGTCCTAAACAGTGTTGTGACCAAGAGGAAAGCTTCTAGAATCACCTCTGAAATACTAAAGATTCATGGTGTCACTCAAGCTGACCTAGATAAACCTAGAGAAGCCAACATAGAAATGCAAATTGAGAGCGCACCCACTGGTGAAGTCAAAACAAAGATGTCTTATGAACTTAAGGAGAAGAAAATAAAAATTAAGAAATTAGATGATCCCAAGGAAAAGAAGAGTAAGACAAATGATATCACTCTTGTGCCCACATGTACAATTGACTTAGAATCCATTGAAGCATTTCTAGAGTCAAACAAAGTACCTAAGAGGAAGAAGTAGGTTGTCTCATACCATCCATTAGTAAGAGCCACAAGAAGCCAAGGTAGAAGTGTTCAACCACCTCCTGAGGTAGGCTTCTTACCGAGTCTAGAAGTACTAAGATCAAGAGTAGTTGATGAAGGAAGAATTGATCAAATAGCTAATTTCTATGAAAAGTACCATGAGATAGATAAATCAGAGATCCATGGTATGATTATAAATCATATGATCAAGTTTAAAAAGATTGTTATGGAACTTAAGATAGTCATTCTAGATAAAGTTTGGGAAATTTTGGATACATTGAAAAGACAAGTTATTGAAGAAGATTTCAAAATTAGAGAAAAGAGACTGGATGATAACCTTCCAGTATGTTTAGTTGATGAGAAAACACTATTGTTAGTTTTGGTAAAGCCACACCTTAGAACCAAGATGATAACCCTACATATTATGAATAAGGATTATCAGTTGATTGCTAAGGAGACTAAAAAATCCTATGAGAAGGTATTTCTAGAACAACACATGCATCCATCATCGGTGCCCACAACCCAAGTTCCCATTGAGCATGTAAAAGTAGCTGAGACTGCAAATGCACCTATGACAAGTCCACAAGATTCTACGCCTATGACTGAAGCCAAGGAAGAAATAATTATAATAGATAATGTTGAGATATCTATGGCAGCCAAAGGCAAGGACTTGGATAATTTTGAAGATGCATTTATGAGAGCTGAGGAAGTAGAAACTCTATGTGGTGATAACTCACCTAGGCATCAAGAATAAGTGCAGATAGAGGACATAACTGGACAAGAAGAAGAAGAGGAGAAAGGAAAAGAAAAAGAGAAAGGAGAAGAAGAGAAGAAGGAAAAAGAAAAGGAAAATGAAACTATTGATGAGCCCTCAATTGAAATGCCACTAAAGGCTAAGACTATAAGCCTAGACTCATGGGGAGAAGAAGACCTCATAAAGATCGGTGTGTTTGCAATGGAAAAGGAAAAGGAGAAACAGGTTATGAGGAATCCATTGTTTGTTGAATCAAACAATATTCTGAATAACTTACTGCCTGCAGACAAGAAAGTATCAAGTATACACTCAGTGGATGATGTCAGCACCACCATGACATGTTTTAAAGAAAATTTCTCAAGTCTTGAGGAATTAGCATCCAAGATAGCAGAAGAGGAATACCTTAAGAAAAGATTGAGTGAACTAATACAAAACTTTTCACTTGACCTTAGTTCACTAAAGGTCAGTCAAGCTATGTTGAAGGAGATTGTAGCTAAAGGAAGAAAGATCATAGATGATTGTATTGACAAGAACAAATTAATTTTAGACCTTTCAAAGAAGATTTAGGAAGCTGAATCAATGATGGAAGCAATAAGGAAGTCACTTCTAGATCCCTCCACCGATTTAAATATGTGCAATAATACCTACTAAGGACAATTAGATAAGATAGAGAAAGAAGAGAAAGAAATGGTTAAGATAAGGGATAAGCAGTCTCAGTTGAGACATGCACTTGCACCCTCAGTAGATGTGCTAAATAAGAATATCAAGGAGATTGATGCCACTATTGTGATATATGATCAAGGTCCGAGTTCAGATTTGGAGAAGATGGAGAAATTAACTTATGCTTTGTGCGCCCATCTCCAAATAGTAGATACACTGAAGGCATTTTGGCAGCAGGAAATTGCAAACCTTCAAACTGCATATCATGATGTATTATCAATGTAGGTACTTGAAGTTCAATTTTTGTGCACCTTTGTCATTAATTTCAAAGGGGGAGTATAGTTTATAGAAGGGATAATATGGAGCTATGATGTAAAGGGGAGTAGCATATATAGAGTAGAACATGGAGTAAATTATATGATACAAGGGAGATATAAGATAAAGTATATGATGTACAAGAGATATATGTCAGAAAGTTTTTGTGTAAGAAACAGTTAGTAACTTCGCCATATTCCTTTGTTTCCATTAATGAAAAAGGGGGAGATTGTTGGAAATTTGACTATAATATTATGATTTAGTGTTTTTATTATGGAAACAAAGTCATATGAAGTTTTTGTGTCAACGCATTACTTAGAAGATCAGGAAAATGGATAAGTATGGATGACTAGACATTTAGCATAGTACCAGATGAACAGAGCATCACCGCACGTGCATATGACCAAATTATGGCATGCACCCTTGAAGATAAGCTTCTAAGTATGTAATCATGTTAAGTATAAGATAACATGATCATATGATCTATTATGATGAAGTTAAAGTCAATTGAAGTATCACAGACAGTGAGCGACAGAACAGAACAGAGCATGGAGCCAATTATTAGTATTTTGGGTAGCGATTATAATATTGTTTTGTAAAGGATATGCACCTATTGTATTTAGGTTATAGACATGATAATATAATTATATGTAAACACACTTGAGCCAATTTATTTGGAAGCATTGTATGTAATCAGTTATAGGCCGACTTAATGAATAGTTTTGTATGCACATATAAATAAGACATGCACCCTTGTAATTATGAATGATATGAGATAGAGAGCTGATAGCAGTAGAGCAAAAGTATGCAAAGAGAACTTAGAATGTTTTAGAGCTTTACAAGAGGCTAAAGAATCATTTCACAAAAGGAACTGATTAGACAAGCAGTGTCATAGCAATAGTTCACCTTTTAGATATATTAGTGAGTATCTGAGATCCAAAAGGTTGTAGCCTTCACCACTTAAGAAGTGAGCTCTAGGATAGTGTGTCCTTACCCCTAATAGGGTTATTGTAAAAGAATCCTAATAGGGTCTGAACCTTGACCAGGTCATTTTACTAAAAGCATTGTACAGATCAACTCCTAACAAGGTTGCAAGATCTTCTAACAGGGATCATAATACACTAGTACATTTCTTAGTGGGTGTCAATTCCAATTGTGGTTTTTACCTTTTTTGGGTTTCCCCATAATCATATTTGGTGTTATGTTTTATGGTTGTTTATCTTACTTGCATTGATATTCATTTCAGTACTTAAGAAATTAATTTAAGATTCAATATTTTAGAAAAGTAATAATATATAGAACACTGATTCACCCCCCCCCCCCTCTTAGTGTTCCCATTCCTAACAGATATGAGGATATGGATCCATGGGTACTTCATAAAATCTATCAAAGGATGCACTACATACATGCACAAAGTGTTAGAAAGTAAAGTCCACCAAGATAACTGAGAGGGGGGGGTGAATCAGTTATTAGATAATTATAACCTTTATCAACTTCAATAAATTTTAACCATAGAAAGATATTCATACACAGTGACACAAGATATGTTAACTAGGGAACCTCTTGATCAAAGAGTAAACCCTGGTGGGAATTATTCCCACAAAAGATGCACTAATATGAAAGTTCCTTTTGAGAGGATGGACTCTGCTAGGAGTCTTATGAAATACATTCAGTACATATGAATCTTTGTTATGAGATTTTGAATCCCTGTTAAAAGATTCTAACTCTGTTAGGAGTTTATGGAAGACAGAAGGACCGACTGCCCAGATAAATTCAATGGAAAGATCATTGAACACACTATCCAACTAATCTCTAGATTATTCAACAGAATAATATCAAAATATTATTGATCTCAACAATATGTTACCTCTTCTCTGACTGTGCCAAACTGCACTCACTGCTACACCAGATCTCAATTTCAGATCTTTGTACCTCGCATATCCTCTTTCACAATACTTACAATCACCACACTTCATTATTATAACAAGGAATACATTCCTTCCTTTATACCATACTCAAGTAATTACAAATGAGTCAGCATACAAATTACAAAATAAAAATTTCCATATGCTACATCAAAATTACACAAAATTGTCAGCTTCCAATCAATATAATTCTTCACTCGTGTGACCTCAAATTTTGTGATCTCATCCACATCACTATCAACATGTCTTTGACTACTCTTTAACTGTGCATAACCAAATTCCATCCCAATTAGGAGATATCATCCGATTTCCACAAATCGCTACTCAGGAACATTGCCTGAATACTGCTTCCACTATTTTCTTCATAACTGTCATGAATAAATGAATTACTAGTTGCACTCTTAACCATGATCATATAACACATCATAGAGTAATTCATCAACATCATATAGCTTGATCTCTAATATTCCAAGTGCGCTAACTCAAACATTGTCTGCTTCTCTACTAATCTTCAGTAGATCACTGTGTTGACATCAATGACAATCACAATCATGAATACAACAACAACTGCTAATGAATGGCTACTAATACTCAAATAGGATATATTCAACATTCATTCCTAATAACCTCCCCCATTGGAATTGATGTCAACATAGATGAAAAACATCCAATGTTCTATAAATCCAACACTGCTGCTCTGAAAAATATTTTCAAGTCATCTTCATCAATCAATTTTTGCTTCATTTTCCTATTCAATTCTCTCCAACATATGGTACAAATGGTTTTTCATGTATACTTCTCCCCCATTGACATCAATGACAAAAATTTCATCATTATGTCAACAACAACTTCCATGTCAAAAGACACTATTCAGAAAATACATTCACTAGAGTCCTCATGACTCAACTCAGATACACATACTCCCCCATAGAGGAAGTACCAACATCCAGTCTAGAAGAAAGATAAGGCTCATATATCACTGGATGGGTGCAACAATCTGCATCATTTCTCAAAATTAGGTTGGGGCATAACCCCAAGCATACCTCTCAAACACTCAAATGTATCCTTAGGCAAAGGTTTTGTGAATATGTCTGCAATCTACTCCTTTGTGCTTATGCATTCAAGTCTGACTTCTTTCTCTACAACTTTCTATCTTACTACATGATACTTTATCTCTATATGCTTTTTTTTAGAATGTAATATAGGGTTCTTAGACATACTAATTGTGCTTGTGTTATCACAATGTATAACAACATGCTCAACAAATTTTATTCCAATATCCTTCAACATCTATTTCATCCAAATTATTTGGTTACAATTGTTTGTTCCTGCTACATATTCTACTTGTGTTGTGCTTTGTGAAATACAATTTTTCTTCTTGCTTAGCCAAGAAAATAATCTTCCTCCAAGGAAAAATGCTCAACCACTGGTGCTCTTTTTTTCATCAACACTGCCTCCCAAATCAGTATTTGTATATGCACATAGGGTAAAATCATCAGATTTTTTATACCACAATCCATATTCCATTATGCCTCTTAAATATCTCAGTATCCTCTTCACTGCTGCATAATGTGATTCTCTAGGTTTAGCTTGAAATATTTCTATGATTCCAACTGAATGTGATATATCTGGTCGTGTATGTGTCAAATACTGCAATCCTCCTATCATAGATATGTACTTCTTCTATTCAACTGCAGGAGTCTCATCGGTGCTAGATAATTTATGTCTAGTTACCATAGGTGCTCCAACTGGTTTACAATTCTCCATTCTAAATATCTTTAGAAGGTCATTCAAGTACTTTGTCTAACTAACAAAGATACCATCATTGCTCTGTGTTATCTGCAATCCTAAAAAATATTTCATTTCACCAATCACACTCATTTCAAATTCAGTCTTCATTTCATCTACAAATTCATCACTAGATTCATCTTCTCCTCCAAAGATAATATCATCAACAAAAATAACTACAACCAATAAACCATTTTTAATTTCTTTTGTATGCAGGTTGCTATCATCTGTGCCTTTTTTAAATCCTAATTTCAACAAATACTTGTCCAATCTTGCATACCATGTTCTAGGTGCTTGCTTTAGTCCATATAAAGCTTTCTGCACTTTACATACATGTCTCCTTCTTGAGTTAAAGGAAAACCTTTAGGATACTTAATGTAGACTTCTTCTTCCAACTCTCCATTCAGAAATGTTGACTTCACATCCATCTAATATACTTTGAACTTCTTGTAAGCTGCATAAGCCAAAAACATTCTTACTACTTTAATTCTTGCTACTGGTGCAAAGGTTTCTTCATAGTCAATTCCTTCTTGCTGTGAGTATCTTTTACATACCAATCTTTCTTTTTTCCTTACTAGTTCTCCTTGTTCATTCATCTTTTTTCTGAATACCCATTTTGTTCCAATAGCATTCTTATCTTTAGGTCTAGGGACCAATTCCCATGTTTTGTTCTTTTCAATCTGATCTAGTTCTTCTTTCATAGCTTTAATCCAATGTTCATCTTCACAAGCTTCACTAGTAGATTTAGGTTCAATTTGAGAAATCAAACATAATTGTTCTTATACCTTATTTCAAGTTTGAACTCCTTTGTCTATGCTTCCAATAATCTACTCAACAGGATGATTCCTTGATAGATTCTTATTAGGTGTCATTGTCTCATTACTTATCTTTTCTATAGGTTCTTCAATAGTTTCTTCACTGTGGCTCTCATTCAACAAATCACTGTCAGTTTCATAAAATAATTCAGTAGTCTCAATGTTAGATCTAGGATAAGTTCCTTCATCTGATTCATAATCAACCATTCTTTCCTGAATTTTGAACTTTTCATCAACTTTAACATTTGCACTCTAAATAATAGTCTTATTTCTTTTATTGTAACATCTATAAGCTTTTCTTTTCAATGAATATCCAAGAAATATATCTTCATCACTTCTAGGATCAAACTTTCCAATGTCATCATCTCTCTTTATATAACATTTTCTTCCAAGTATTCTAAAATACTTAACTAAGGGTGCATGTCCTAACCATAGTTCATAGGGTGTCTTGTTTGTGTCTGCTCTGATTTGTACTCTACTCATTGTATATACTATTGTGTTCACTGCTTCTCTCTAGAATATCTTTGCTAAGTCATTCTTAAATAACATAGCTCTTGTTGCTTCAGTCACTGATCTATTTCTTCTTTCTAAAATACCATTTTGTTCAGGTGTCGTAGGGGTTGAAAATTGTTTCTTAATACCATTTACTTCACAAAAGGTGTTAAATTCTCTAGAGGTAAATTCTCCACCTCTATCTGATCTCAAATATTTAATCTTCATTCCAGATTCATTCTCAACATTGTTCTTAATGATCTTAAACTTATCAAATGCTTCAAATTTTTCTTTAAGAAATGCAATCCACATCATTCTTATAAAATCATCAACAAGAATCATAAAGTACCTTTCTCCATAGAATCTTCTAGTCCTTGTATCACCGCTCAAGTCTGTATGAACAATCTTCAACTTCTTTGTTGATGTGAACTTCTTGTTGGGAAATGAGCTTCTCTTCTATTTAGCCATCACTCATTCCTTGCAAATCATGTTAGTAGGCTTCATAATTCTAGGAAAATCTCTTACTACAAGTGTAGTACTTACTTTCACAATGTTATCAAAATTTATATGACAAAATCTTCTATTCCATAACCAACTGTCATCAATCTTAGTAATCAAACATGTCATCTCAGTAGGATTCAACTAAAATACATTACCTCTAGTTCTAGATCCAGTACCAATCAAATTACCATCCTTGTCTTTGATCACACAAGTTTTCTTAGTAAACCAAACTTGATATCCCTTATCAACTAACTGTCCAACACTCAAAAGATTATGTTTCAAACCATCCACAAAGTAAACATCATCAGTATTAGTCTTTCCATCAAGAGTAATAGATCCTATACCTTTAATCAAACAAGGTGCATTGTTTCCAACTCTAACAACTCCTCCATCATAATTGTTAAACTTTATGAACTTTTTCATGTCTCCAGTCATATGATGTGAACAACCACTATCTATAATCCAATCAAATTTATTTTCTACTTGAGAAACTAGGGATTTTTCTTCCTTAACCTCTGTTTCAAGATTTTCTTCTTTTATTGCCACAAATCCTATATCATCATGCTCATTATCACTTTCACTTAAGGTTCTCTCTATACTAGCTTCAAGTTCATCATTAGCATCATAACATTCCTTAGATCTTCTAGGCTTAAATTGTTCCTATACTTCTTAACTCTCTTAGGACATTTAGATGCAAAATGACCATATTCCTAACATGTCCAACTTTTAAAAAATTTCTTACCATCTGGTTCTCTTTTCACAATCAAGGCAATACCTTCTTCAATCTTCCTATCTTCTTCATTTCTAGATCTGTTGCTGCTAGCATAACCTCCACTCACACTGATGCTTCTTTAAAAAGTAGGGAGAACACTAAGAGCATTGAATGTTTTCTCCATTCTAGGTAAATCTCTTGATAACCTCAAGTTCATTTCTATTGCTTCCAATCTTCTAAGAAGAGTCTCTCTTGTAAAGTTCATAGTACAAGGTATGACTTGTTCAATCATCTATTTTATCTTCTTAAATGTAGGAGTCAATGTCCTCAAAATTTTCCATATGACTTCATTCTCTATCTTCGTTCCTCCACAAGATTTTATACCTGCAACAATTTTTGACATTCTACCAATATAGCTTCTAACAGATTCATCTTCCATCATTCTTATATCTTAAAATGCACATATTCAATTATTTAATCTGACTTTCTTTGCATGTTCATCACCTTCAAAAGTAGAGTGTAAAGCTATCCAAATTTCATGAGGTGTTTTCAAATATTTTACCTGACTGTACTCATTCTCCAAAAGGGCTGACAAAAGTGCTTCTCTAGCAAGTATGTTACACATGAATAGAACTTTTTCTTCATTAGTACATGTTTCAATATTATTCTCATCAATGATAGTCTTTTCATTCTTAGTAATCAACCAATAACCTAGTCCTAAACATAGTAGATGTGTCTTCATCTTTTCTTTCTAGCTATCAAAATTCACTCCATCAAACTTAGGGCTTTCTTTCCTGAAATTTTCCATGGATCTCCTTAAGTTGTTAAAAAAAATTTCAAGGACCTGCTGCTCTGATACCAATTGTTTGAAAGTAAAGTCCACCAAGATAACTAAGAGGGGGAGGGGGGGGGGGGTGAATCATTTATCAGATAATTATAACCTTTATCAACTTCAATATATATTAACCATTAAGAAATGTAACCAACAACCATAGAAAGATATTCATACACAATGACACAAGATATGTTAACTAGGGAATCTCTTGATCAAAGAGTAAACCCCGGTGGGAATAATGCCCACAAAAGATGCACTAATATGAAAGTTCCTTGTAAGAGGATGGAATTTATTAGGAGTCTTATGAAATACATTCAGTAGTTATGAATCTCTATTAGGAGATTTTGAATTCCTATTAAAAGATTCTAACTCTGTTAGGAGTTTATGGAAGATAGAAGGACCCACTGCCCAAACAGCTTCAATGGAAAGATCACTGAACACACTGTCCAACTAATCTCTATATTATTCAATAGAATAATATCAAAATATTATTGATCTCAACAATATGTTACCTCTTCTCTGACTGTGCCAAACTGCACTCACTGCTACACCAGATCTCAATTTCAAATCTTTGTACCTTGCATATCCTCTTTCACAATACTTACAATCACCACAATTCATTATTATAACAAGGAATACATTCCTTCCTTTATACCATACTCAAGTAATTAAAAATGAGTCAGCATACAAATTATAAAATAAAATTTTCCACACGTTACATCAAAATTACACAAAATTGTCGGCTTCCAATTGTTGCCCCACATTTTGTCCTGTAGTCTTGTGGTCAAGTGGAAATTTTTGGTGTTACAAGTTAGGTCTGGTCATGTTGAGTTCTAGGTCTAGGTCCCCTCTAGGATAGGAAATCTTTTCCGGTTTTCCCTTCCATTGCCTTCATATTTTTAGTCAGGTAGGTTGTCTTAAAAGTCTCATTATATCAGGTAGGTGGTAGATCCCAACCCGGCAAGGATTATATGCTCCTATTGATGTTCTTTCTTAGATGGGATGATGATTATGAATCATGATCTCCAAGAATTTTCAAGGAAATTAGATGAAATTCTTCATGTGACTGATGTAATAACAGAGCTAGCATTGAAATATTCAGATCTTATTCTCTGTAACAGTGTGCAACTCCGATCAGTTAGACCCATTTCTTCTTGGTTGATCAAAATAGTTAACATTCAGTGCAGTTAAGGTTTGGTCTGAATTTGTGGCCATTAGTATTTCCTAAGTTCCCCGCAATAATTTTTCCTATGTTCTAGACTTGCAAAATGTGTGGTTATTGTTAATTCGCAAACATTCATATTGTTAGAGTCTCTGACATGCGGTATAGCGACAAGGTGCCACCTATCTTGGTGGGTCCATCTTTGGTATCATTTTATAGCTGAGGACAACATGTTGTTGGCAAAATGAATTGATGATATGGCAGGGGTGTCAGAGTGACCTATGAACAAAGGAAAAGTGGTATGTCTGATTGCCAAATTTTGCGATGTGGCAGTCCCTGATTCGTTGAACTATTTCATGCAGCAAGGTGGGTTCAGGATTTTATAATGCTGGCTAAGATTCCAAATCAATGGTTGGTGCATGATCTCAAAGAATCTTTTAAGCCCATGCGATCATGCGACATCCGTTTGATCCTCCAGGTGTTTAGGTCAGTAAAAGTAGTGGGTCCAAAATGTCACATGAGCACATGTGGCAGTCTGTGATTGGTCAATGAAGTAATGTGTTGGCAGTTGTCAGTGGGATCTGGTTTTGTGGCTTGTCAGAGGGTCCTGACATCTATAGAGAATCGATGGTGGGCATGTTTTTGTAAAGGATGTGTCAGATGCATGAGATCTTAAGATAGCCGTAGATTTTACCTTTTTTAGAGGTGACAAAGTGTAGGGGGTCCACTGCTAGGTGTGCATGGTTGGTGGCTTTTAATTGGTTGAGAATCTCTAACTTGGAAACTATCAGGTGGGACCAGTATTTTAGCCTTCGAGCATGTTAGAGCATAATAAGATCTATAGTTTTCAGTTAATGTTCGGTTAGAATCAGTGGCTGTCACTTGTTCGCATGGAAAAGTTGCACTACATTTATTTCTTATGAAATTGTGACCGACTGCCATTTGTCCTATGGTCCCAGTTATTGTTGAGTTTTGATGGATGTAGAAGATCTACGGTTGGCGCATGATCACAAGGAATATTCTTTCCCTTTGCAATCATGTGACTACTGCCCGATAAAAAAAAAACTATACAGTGGGACCCAAGTCTTAAGTAGAGTAAGGAGGCTAAAGTGCAATCACATCTAACAGTGCTTGCTATTTTGCTAAAGAATATGATCAAAATTTAACCAACCCAGTATAACGATAGCCATTGATTCGGTTATAAAGGAAATGGTGCTTTGTTGGGATCCATGTGCGCTGATGATAGAGCGGTCGCATGATCGCAAGAGTCTAAAATGCACTATGCGATCATGCAAAATGGGAAGCTGAGATGACCATTGAAAAGGTTATGATCGTGACTGTCCAACTACAGATCGATGGTGCAAGTTCAAACCTTGAGGTTCTTCAATGGTTACCAAATTCAAATATGGTGCCAACAATAGAATACTAGAAGATTAAAGGTTCTTTGTAGAAATGATTTGTTTTGTCTTCTGAAGTTTTCATCTTCTAATTTCTGAGAAGGAGTCGTAATGACATGACTGTTGATTTACCTGTGACTGATGGGGTTTTCACAGGAAACTATAAATGTACATTTTTTTTATAATGTTAGGTGGGCAAACTTGTTAATGAAGTAGGAGTAATTCTATTTGCTAAGCTTGGTTTCATGTTTCTTGTGCCATTAGTAATTCATTTGCATTTGAATAGAAAGGATAATTGTATGTGAAGCTACAATTCCTTATTGGATTCTATTTCATGTTAGTGGTTGCAGTAAAAGTAATTCCATTTACTTTTTCATGTATGATTCTTCTTCTATTCATTTAGTAGTTTAGATGCATTTGAATAGAGAGTACACTTGTATTATGAGACTGTAATTCCTTCTTGGATTTTATTTCATGATTAGTAATTGCAGCATATGTAATTCCAGTTGCTTCTCATGTATAAGTCTACTTCTATTCGCTTAGTAGTTATGCATTCATAAGAATAAGGTAGAATAGAGTTAGTTTAGGTGATAAAACTCTATGATAATTTGTAATCAACATTCCATTGAGGGTTATAAGTTATCCACCTCTTATCCTCACCTGAATTACTTGTGTCTACAAGTAGTTTGGTTAAAATTTTCATTATTCAGAGTATCTGATGATATATAAAAACAAATTCATTGAATATCAAACACAATTAGGGAGTTGTACCTATTAATTCAGAGGGTAGTGATAGTAGACTTACACTGACCCATTTTTTGGTAAACATCCTTTTGTTCTCTCACCTTGGGTATTTAGAGAGTCAAAGATTGCAAATCTTGAGGGAGGACAAACTGTTAACCAACACCAATCAATATAATTCTTCACTCGTGCAACCTCAAAGTTTGCATTGTCATCCATGTCACTATCAACATGTCTTTGACTACTCTCTAACTACACAACCAAATTCCATCCTGATTAGGAGATATCATCCAATTTGCACAACCTGCTAGTCAAGAAGACTGCCTGAATACTACTTCCATTGATTTCTTCATAACTATCATGAATAAATGAATTACTATATGTGCTCTTAACCATGATCATAGAACACATCATAGAGTAAGTCCTCAACATTGCATAGCTTGATCTCCAATCTTCCAAGTGCGCTAACTCAAACACTGTCTGCTTCTCTGCTAATCTTCAGTAGATTACTGTGTGGACATCAATGACAATCACAGTCATGAATGCAACAAAAACTGCTACAAAATGGCTGCTAACACTCCCATAGTATATAATCAGCATTCATTCCTAACACAAAGCTTCCAGAAGGTGCACAACTTTATGGGGTGACTATCAAGTGTTTTCTTGGTGGACTATTCTATCCTCTTTTTGGGTTCACAGTGAGATAAAAACATCTTACTGGGTGAGGTGGCCACTCCTCTCTCCCCTTCTCTCTCTTTTTTCTAGTGATGTCTCTCTTATTGAAATCTTGGAGTTGACAAAGACTCAATTCCATAGGGGCATGAGGATTCCTTTGTCCCTTTGATTTCAATAAGATTATATTTTTCATTGTGATCTCCTTTACCAAGAGTTTGCATCGAGTCCATACTCTTGCTAATGTGGGGGCTAAATGTATCATCAGAAAATGGAAGCACTTCCATTTAGGACTCATGTATCCCTCTGAGTAGGTGGTTTGGGGTCATGTCAAGTGCCTTGAATGGGTCCTTGACTTAGATCTTTTTTTTTTCCCTTGATTCTGCCCCCTTTTCCACTTTCTTTATACATTTTTATGGCATTCTAGATTAAGATCTTGAGATTTTTGACCTCAGGGTCAAGGTTGAAATTTTAGGTCAAGGTCAACCTCAACCTTGACCTATGTCAAAGTTGACCTTGACCTTGACCCAAGGTCCAAATTTTAAGATTCCATAATTTCCAGATGTCGGGTTTCAGAAAGAATTATTTTCCTGCTTCTAGGTCAGCTATTTCGGATTTAGAAATGGCAAAATCTTAAATTATATTTAATTTAGGTCCATTTCTAGGGTTAACAATTTAAATGGGAACTTAATTCTCCTATGTATACCTCTCTAGAAGTTTGTGCCCTAGATCACTATAAAAGGAGGCCTTCCTCTCTCATTTTAATCCATCTTTAATGTCCATCTCTCAAGAACTCAAGTGAAATCAAGAAATCAAGAAGCAATCAAGAAGGACAAGGAAATCATTCAAGAATTCATTCATCCTCAAGCATTCAAGCATTCAAGATCCAATTCATCAAGGAGATCCATTGTTAGCCATTGAAGGATTCAATCTCTATGGAGTCCTCTTGTTGAAGATTTCTCCACCCACATTCATCCAAGCATCTTCCTATTCCAAGATCCATTCAAGATTCATGTTGAAGATCTAATAAAATTGATTTGATACATCCTACATCCAATTCTACATTCATTTGGAGCATCCATACTTGTGGATTGAAGGATTTGAATCCTCCACAAGGGTTTTCAACATAAGCAAGGTGAATTGTTCCATTTACTTTATTTATCTTTGCAATTTCAATTCAATTTCAAGTTTAATTCTTAAATTGGGGGTTTGACTGAGGAAAACCCCTCCCCCCAACAAAAAAAACCATTTTTCTTCCAAGTACAGGTGCGGGACAATGAATTACAATGCAGATCTGGATACCCTTTTCGGCAAACTTTTGGGATCCATGAAAATAATTTCCGTCAGAGCAGTGCAAGTCAAGGATGAATATTTGGGATCTCAGAGTTTCAGTTTAGGATCATGAAAATCAACAATTTATGAGACCATCTAATAGGGTTTTCATGTTGGAATTAGGAGAGATAGGGTACTGAGAGGGAAGGGATGAATCAATGCCCACAAAAACTTTTACTTGTAAACCTTTCAGATCTATGATAGTAAACAGTAATAACCTTGCAAAATAACTTGTATCTAATTGCATGTATCATTCATCCTATTAACTTTTCAAAGTAAACAACATGAAATCAAAAATATATCAATCACATAACACAAGTATTTTGGTAATGCAGAAACCCTTATTAGAAGGTAAAAACTACGGTGGGGATGACACCCACAAATTCTTCACTACTACAGATAGAAAAGTTTTGTCTATTAGGGCTACAAGTTTTGATCACTTCTAGTGATCTTACCCTATTAGGAGTAACATATTTGATCAGCTATATCTACCTAGTTATAGGATTTTAACAACACTAATGAAGTGTGCACTCGGTTAAGAGATTTAGCCAAAAACTCTATTACAATTGTTAGAAAGAAATAGGCAATTATCTGCTAATTGACAACTTAATTGTCTGATACAGATCAATAAGTACTGAATATATTTCACCTTTACTTTGATGAATCTCTACTCTAAACTACTTGGTTAGCCTATTCTGATTCTACTTAATCTGATCTCCTCTATATATTGTTCTACTTTGTCAACTAATAGTCTTGAAGTTAGGCAAGTGCTTCAAGTGCTCCTTAATTCATACATCAGTTCACATCACAAATGATGCAAACATACATTTATATAGCATACTACTTTATGCCACTTTAACCAAATTAGGTTATAGATCTTACACAAAAACCTAAGATCTACGATGTACAAAAAAAACCTAGATCGAACTATTACATAAGATATACATTGCATTTAATGAATATCTTGACAATAAATATTCCTCGATCTTCGTAAAACATTTTCTGATATGTTGTAGCCATTTGCATAAAAGAATGTACCATTCCTAATTACTATGTTGTTTCCTAGGATCCTTGGTAAACATTGTATAAATTTCTCGGTGTATACTGGTACTCAGTGTTTACTATCGCTCGATGTCAGTGTCTGCTAATGCTAGGTAAACTTTCTGATGCTCAGTGTATATGCTTAACCGACTGGTCTATTTTTCTTCTAGTTACTAACTAGCTTAATATAAGTAACTAACTGATATCTTTGATAACCTTTGATACTAATGACAACCCTTAATGCTCAATAGAGATAACAATCTCCCCCTTTGGCATTAGTATCGAAACTTGAATGTATATAGACAAAATTTTCTACATATAACTTATATCTCCACCATATACATATATACTTATCAAAATTTCTATTTACTCCCCCTCGGTGCATGCTCCCAGTAATATGTAGTATACGTAGCATCTATGTACATATTTGGCATAATGACATATACATTGATTTCCCCCTTTTTGATAGTAATGCTAAATACAAAAGGTAAACCATATACTCACATCTTGTCAAAAATATGTTGATGGGTTTTCTTCATAGACTCCAAGAGGTTTTCCCATTCATCTTTCAAGTTGGTGAGAGCAATGTGCTCAAGATTGACTTGTGCATGCATGTCAAAGATGTTATCCAACACAGAAATTTCTAGTGTTGCAACAAATTGTTCCGCTTTGACAATGTGTTTCTAAAAAATCTTCAGGTATGGAAGGAGTTCTATTTGTAACTCTGTGACCTAATCTATGATTTTCTCTTCTTGTTTCTTGAGATCTTCTATTAATTTCCTGAGTTCTTGAACTCTATGAATATTCTTTGAAAAAGCTTCTGCCTCAGTTATAGTTGCATTTGCAGTCATTTTGATTTCATCTTCCAGACCTTTGATCTTTTGATTGATCTCAACAGTGAAGGTTTCCACAGTGCATAGCTTCAGTAAGAATTTAGAAATTAACTGAGTTATATATTTTATTTCAGTTATTACCTCAGATAATTTGACCTTGTTTATTGCCACTTCTTGGCTGATTCTTTCTACCAGTTTGTCTTGAATTTTGGATTCCTCCCTTTCTTCAATTCTCTTGTCAGCATCAATGTCTGAGGAATTTATCTTCTTGGTAAGTATATAGCAAGTTGATCTATAATAGGAGTATCTTCATCAATGTTCACTTCAAGTACTACCTATTGTAAGATATCCCTAACATCTGTTAATATTTCTTTGTGTTTAGTTTCTTGCTTCAACTTTTCTTATGCTTCTTTTCATGTACATAGTTCTCCATATTTACTCAATTCCTTGGGGCTAAGGGTCCTCAGGTCACACTCAGGTATTACTATCACTTCATCTAGAGTGACCATCCCTTTTCCTTTCTTTTTCTTCTTCTTCTCTAGTGCAAGGGGTGACTTCTTCATATTGGTGACAATAACCTTGTCTTCTATCTTTGGAGTATCCTTCCCAGTTGACACACTCTCTTCCTTCCTCTACTCCTCGGTAACCTGTGTGTCGATCGAATGAGTGGGAGCCTCAGATGTGGTGTTAGGTGGGTTCACCTTAGTTGCCTTAGGCTCATCTTGTGTTTTTGCTTATATAGTAGTTTCCTATGTTCCTTCAGAATTATTTGTCTCTATAGGTGTTTCGGTGTCTTGTTCCCCTGTTGTATCTTTATGTTGCTCGAGGTCTGAGCCGTCGGGTTGTTCCTGTGAAAGAATTTCTATTGCTTCTGCAAGTATAGGAAGCTTTCCCAGTAATGATGTAAATGCACATTTAGTGACTTGTGCTTCATCTTGTGTGATTGCAGGTGCAATATTTACATCCTCGTCATCCTTGTCATCGGGATCATCATTTGTGATGTCCTCAATGAGTACATCATCATTGAATTTCTTCTCCATTTGGATCTCTACTGGATCTGGTGCATCCTGTGAAATATTTATGTCTTCCATTTGTTTAGTGATATCAATTACCTCGGTAACTAAGATACTGAAGTCCTTTGACTTCTTTGTTGCAGTATCATCAATGTAGATGCCTTTTCCTTTGGAATGTTGTCTCTTTTTAGATAGATTTAAGAATGCATTTTTCTTAGCTTGTTCTTTGGCTTTAAGAATTGATTTCCATAGGGAATCACCTATCTCATCTACATCCACCACATTCTTATCCATTATCATCATAGCTTAGTTCTTTACAATAAATCTTGCTTGATAATTAGCCATGTGTTCATTAATTTCTGCTAGGCTTAGATGTGGGGCTACCCGAACTAGAGATCTTTCTCTCTTTCTCTTCTCGGTGTCAAGTGCATAAGCCCATTTCTGATTTATTCTGTCACCCAACTCCTTTGGTAATGATAGTTCAAACTCTAATGGAACTCTTTTAAACTTTATCATCATTTGGATGACTGCCTCCTCAATCTTTGTTTGATCCTCATTTAACATTTTGTCAAATTTGCTAAGTTCCAGATCAGTAAGGTCACCATTCTCAATTATATCTTCAATGATTTCATCTATTGACCTTACCTTTTTTCTGACCACTTTTAATTGACTGATTTCATCTTCATTTTCATTATCCTCAAGGTCTTCTTTACCTCTTATCAGTCCTCCCCTTTTCATCAGTACCTCAACTACAACCTTGGTATTTCTCTTGGCATATGTTTTTGTTGGTGTAGCTTCCCTTGGTCTTGTGATTTTCACTAATCCTCTCTTTGGTGGTGGTGAGAATACCATTGATGATCTTTTCCTTATACCTATTTGTACTGGCAACTGCTTCATCTTTTTGTTGGAGATTTGCTAGCAGGCTATTACTAACTGTATGTTTGTCATTGATGAAAACATATGGAAAGTAGCATGCATGGAAGTCTTATGTAGTAGGATTTCAATATATGTAGCATGGACATGATATCATCATGATATCATGGGTGTAGAGGTTAACTGTTAGTACAGACAGTTATTTAGTAGCTTGTGTCAGCAGTGTTCTTAACAAAGTAACAGGCGGTGTTCTCTGTATGGTTGTTTGTACAGTTATCATGGAGCCTTACACACTTGGATATATGTTGAAGACATGGTAGTGATGTTTTATTCATGGATGCATAGTCTGATATTTAGTAGAAGTGAAGTTATGAGTCACTATTCGCCAGCAGTAGTTTCCTATGTTTATTCAGAAGAGCCGACAGAGATTTTATTGGTTTTGGAGTTGTGCCTATCATGTGGGTATGCACCCTTGGATTTAAGATTAGACGAGAGTTATTGATGTTTGGTTAAGTGTAGATGAGTTAATTCAGCTTGAGGAGAAAGATATAGTTGTTTCAGTAGAGTCGACAGTGTGTAGCGTGCGTCTACAATTATCTTATTAGATAGGTCCTAGAATGTGTTGCGTGCATAGTAGAGTTGACAGAATGTTTATCATATTTTGTTATGGTTTCTCTAATATGATTTCAAATTGGTTTTAACAAGCTAACTTGATTATATCATTTACAGGAAAGATATTTATAAGCAGTCATTTGTGATTACTTGAGTGTGGTTCATGGTTGAATAAGCAGAGCAGAGAAAAGTGTGTGAGATGTTGAACCATCAGAGGAAGGTATATGTGACCAAGTAAAGTTTTTGTGCTATACATTGGAACTGATCTAGATAGTAGGTCAAAGTGTAGTTCATCAAGATCTAGATATAGTGTGTATCTATTATTCAAAAGGTTGTAGCCTTTGCCCCTTTAAGTAGTGAGCTCTCAGACAATGCATCCTCTCCCCTAATAGGGACAATTGTAAAAGAGTCCTAACAGGGTCTAACCCTTGACCAGGTCTACTATACTAAATATATTGTAAAGAAACTCCTAACAGGGTTAGGGATCTTTTAACAAGGATCATAAAACACTAGTATAGAATATTAGGGGGTGTCAATTCCCACCAGGGTTTTTACCTATTTGAGTTTCCCCATAACCAAAATATTGGTGTTGTGTTCATGTTTTCTTTCATTTTTTTTATGCTTATGTTTAAGTATACTTAATTGGATAAAGAATTAAATCTTGTAGATCACTGATTCACCCCCCCCCCCCCCCTCTCATTTATCTCTTGGGACTATTCCTAACACTTTTGAATTTTGGTGGGAGGAACCGGTGTAGGGTCTTTCTCATCTTCAGACTCAATTTCCTCACTATCATAAGGTTTATCAGCCAAAAGTAACTAACCTTTGGTTGATGCTTTCACTGGTGACTCCTCATATGAGTTAGAGACATCTCCAAATCTAGCAGTTAGGTCTTTCTTCATCTTCTTTGCCTTCCTATTCATTTTATTAATGGCCAAACCTGTCGTGATTCTAGACTTAGCTTCTTCATAGGTTCCAAACCTAGTGGCCTTGGGGTCTTTTGGTAGTGCTAGTAGTGCTTCAAAAGATTTCAATCCAAAAATCATAGTTTATTTCATAGCCCATAGGTCCTAACCATTTTATCCTAGGTTCAACTACTTTTATCATTGTATGATCTGTGTCTACTAGAAAACATATATCTATCTCAAATTTCTTAACTAATTCTCATGGAATTCTACTTCTTTGATTCATCTTGGCCTTAAATTCTTTAAAGTACTCATCAAAATATTTATTCAAATCATCTCCTAACTTGTTCATCATCTCGGTAATCTGTACAGTTATCGGTTTATCTATTGTCCAATTTACTTTACCACGCTAGGGAGATACTTTTGTAGATAGAAAAATAAAACAAACAAGGAGTGAACCAAACTTACATATGTTTGACTTTTTTGTCCTTATGGTCTTCATGTTTTCCTGTAATTAGTTCATTAGTATCTCTGCAAGATCAATCTAATGATCTTTCTTCACAATTTTATGTGCCATGTCAACTACGCTATAGGGTATGCTGTTTAATCTACTCAATTGAACTATCTTGTACCCAATCACATATGATGAAAATTTTATTGCTGGGTCTTTAATTGTTGAAATCTTTAATGCTTGACCATCCCATGTAGCTCCAGTGTTCTTCTCAACATCAGCTCAGGAGGAGCTTCAGAAATTTTTTTCCTTGTTAGTTGTAGGATAGCTAGTAACCCTACTGATCATTTTCTTTGTGATCTCTACTAGTTTATCCAACCAAAAATTTCCATCATGATACGGACTCAATACAATCCTTATCTATCCTACTTTGAATGATTACAGAAAGTTTATGGCACATGCTAATCCTGATTTCTCAATCTACTTATATTCTATTTTCAGTTTTCCATCAATGCCACACAACTGTTGATATGCCACAATAGTCTCAAATTCTCCTACTTCTCGAATCTTGTAATGAATGAATGACTATACATCTTCTGTTAACAAAACCCTATTTGGGATGCTTGAAAAAGTTCCCATTAAATCCATTTGTGAAGCAATCTTAGGGTGTGGTTTGTACTTAGGTTCGTCAAAATTCACTCTAACAATCAGATTTACTTCTTCCTCAACACTGTGTGATTTGCTTGTAGATCGTGTAGATGCCATAAATTGATTTAGGGTTTTGACAAGTAGCAGGTTAATAAAATGTTCGATAGAAAATGTACTTACTCAGAGTCATCGAAGAGTGATGTTGGTTCGATCTATAGTAGCCTTGAATCCTTCTAAAAATATTTTTAGCTCAAACTCTTTTCTATGAAATCTTCGCTCTTTGAGATCACAATGTAAAAATGAACTCTGTTTCCCGTGTATTTATAGACTTTTTGATATTCTCATTCAAAATTTCATGCATTAAATGCTTGACCTACCTTTTGGTTCATAACAATTGTCATCTCAGTAAAGACTGTAGGATGTCAATAGCTTGGTTATCACATAATTCCTTCGTTGATTGATACATGTGCTTCGTTAACCTTGCATAGTGATTACCAACGGGTAACCAACTCTCAGTCTTGCTTTTACTGAATTTGTAACTTTGCTAGCTCTCAACATATACATCATAATGTATCTCTTTTCATGCAGATTTGGTATGTGCTCATCATATATAAGGAATCGTATGTAAAATGCGATCATTTTGAAATGTCAGTCCCATACATACCTATTTAACCTTAGGTGGAGGAACTGATGTCACCCAATCTAGTGGATGAGGTTTCACCGACAGCATTACTTGACTCAAGATTCTCATTAGATGTATTTCTCCACATATTGTTCCTTATCTTCATGATATCTACAATAGTGTTTCCACTCTCAAATACATGATTTTCTTCTAGTGCTCGGTCTTTGCATTCCTTGCTTAGATGACTGACTTTATGACAATGCATACATGCCATTCTAGTGCTTGTCCAGCTTCTTAATTGTCCATCCCATTTTTTCCTGTTACAATTTTATGCAATGTGCCCATATCTACCACATGTAACATAGTTAGCCCATGTGTTATAATCCCAAACATAAGAATTACCTTGTCTCTTTGGTTAATAAGGCTTGCGATGTGTTTTCTTCTTAGGAGTCCATACTTGCTTCATTTTTTCCTTACACTTGTGCAGTGTGTCCATGCTTATTACAGGTATAGCATAACTTCTCCATTGCAGTATTGTTAGCATTCTTCTTAGCTCTACATTCATAAGGTTGATGACCATATTTTCCACAATAGTAACAGTATCCATCAAATTTAGGAATAACAAGAGGTTTACCTTGTGCTCTACTTCTACAAACATTAGAGGTGTGACCTGGTTTGCCACAGTGATAACATGTCAACACTTTAGGTCTTTGATTTTGATTGTTGTTGACTTGTTCAGCTTGTTGTGATGATTCTCCTTCACTGGTATAGCCTAGACCATCTTTACTCCCAAATCTTCTTTGATTAATCATAAAGTCATCAATCTTCTTTGAACTATCCTTAGCCAATTTCTTCATTTCATTGTGTTGTTGAGTTTTTACTTCATTTCTCAGCTTTTCATTCTCCTCTCTAAGTCTTACAACATCTTCTAGTCTTCTTGACAATTCTCCATTCATTTTTCTTTGGTCTTCAATAGCTAGATTCCTTTCTTGTTTAGCCTATCTAGCATTGTTCATTATCTCTACCATTCTCACCATCTGAGATTCTTGACCGATTTGAAGTGCTTTCACTTGTTCAAATAGATGTTATTTCTTTTCAAACAAATTAGAGATTATACTTTTAGATCTGTCAAAAATGCTTCCAGAACTAGATCCAATATGATCAAACATTTCATCAATAGATTCTTCATGATAACCGATCTCATTTTTTAGAATAGCTAGGTTCTTCCTTTGAACCAGTAGTTTCTTTAGTCCTTCCTTAGCTTGCTTAAACTATTCAATAAACATATGCATCTGTATCTTCTGATTCTCAATAGTCTTATCTATTTTATATCTCTCCATGACTTAGATCTTTACCCTTCAGTGGTTAAACTATTCAATAAGAGAGCTGAGCTCTGATACCAATTGTTGGAATTAGGAGAGATAGGGTACTAAGAGGGGAGGGGTGAATTAGTGCCCACAAAAACTTTTACTTGTAAACCTTTTAGATCTATGACAATAAACAGTAATAACCTTGCAAAATGAGTTGTATCTAATTGCATGTATCATTCATCCTATTAACTTGTGAAAGTAAACAACATGAAATCAACAATATATTAATCAAATAACACAAGTATTTTGGTAACACAGAAACTCTTTTTAAAAGGTAAAAACTATGGTGGGGATGACACGCACAAATTCTTCACTACTGTAGATAGAAAAGGTTTACCTGTTAGGGCTACAAGTTTTGATCACTTCTGGTGATCTTACCCTATTAGGAGTAACATATTAGATCAGCTAGATCTACCTATTTATAGGATTTTAACAACACTAATGAAGTGTGCACTCGGTTAAGAGATTTACATAAGACTGTCAAGTCTACTCTGTTAAGAGATTTAGCCAAAAACTCTATTACAATTGTTAGAAAGTAATAGGCAATTATCTACTAATTGACAACTTAGTTTTATGATACAGATCAATAAGTACTGAATATATTTTAGCTTTAATATGATGAATCTCTACTCTAAACTACTCGATTAGCCTGTTTTGATTCTGCTTAATCTGATCTCCTATGTATATTGTTCTACTTTGTAAATTGATAGTCTTGAAGTTAGGCAAGTGCTTCAAGTGCTTTGTCATATCTTGAAAACATACATTTATATAGCTTACTACTTTATGCCTCTTTAACAAAATTAGGTTACAAATCTTAGACAAAAACCTAAGATCTACGGTGTACAAAAATGACCTAGATCAAACTATTACATAAGATATACATTGCATTTAATGAATATCTTGACAATAAATATTCCTCAATCTTGGTAAAATGTTTTCTAATCTATTGTAACCATTTGCATAGAAGAATGTGCCATTCCTAATTACTATGTCATTTCCTATGATCCTTGGTAAATACTGTGTAAACTGCTCAGTGTTTACTGTCGCTCGGTGTCGATGTCTATTGATGCTTGGTAAACTATCTGATGCTCAGTGTATATGCTTAACCGACTGGTCTATTTTTCTTCTAGTTACTGACTAGCTTAATATAAGTAACCAACTGATATCTTTGATAACCTTTGATACTAATGACAACCTTTAATGCTCAACAGAGAACATTTCAGCCGATTCATTTTCAGAGGTTAGTACCTTTATTTCGTCATTTCAATATTAGTCTTCTATATTTACTTTCCATATCATTATAATTTCATGTATGTGTAAAATATTAGTTTTGGGGTCTCTTTTATGTGCAACTCCTATTGTGCTAGGCCCCAACCATATTTTAAATCTTACAACTAGAAACCTAACCCTTGTGAATAGTAAAGTGATATATTGTTATGTTTTGTATTTGTTTTCAAATTAGGGTTTTGTGAAGCCTTATATTTCTTAGGGCCTTGTGAGTATCTTGGTTTTATCTCCTAGCACGGGGAGTGGAACTTCATCAGTTTCACATGATTGGGTGGAAAATATCTTTTGAGGTCTTGTTCATGGCTCGTGACTTGGATGCATTCAGTTTCATGCAATGATAAAGACCTTTCTATTTTGTATAATGTATTATTGAAAATGAAGATGTAAAGAAATTTTTGTAAAGCCTTTAGGCCATTCATGTACTTGTTATTGTAATGGGATTCATTATCAGAAACTGTATTGAAAGGCAAAGCAATGTAATCAGGTGAGATAGTTCTAGGAGTTTATTTTAAGGGATGTTATCTGAAAGATCAAAGTTGAAATGTAAAGTGTAAATTATGAATTATCTTCTCTATCTTTCCTTTGTTGAAATGAAAGGAAAATTTTCTTATGTTAAGGTTAAAATGTAAATTTTAAATAATAGTCAATGTGTAGGAAAGAGAAATGAAGTTGACTTAGGAAGTAAGGGATATAGTTGTAAGTGAAACGTTACTTTCTTACCCTATCTCTTAAATTATGGAATGTAAAAGTAAAAAAAAGAAATGGAATTCAAATTTGAATAGTATTGCAAATATGTTGGTAAATGAATTCATTAGGGAACCTTAAGGAATGTATTTGTGAATGTATTAATGATTTAATGTTAGAAGAAAAAATTTTACTTGTAATATTAGGTCATAAGACTTGACTCCTTATGGGTTCCCTGGCAGGGACATTACATTTGTTATCAGAGCATTGGTTGCTACACTGGGAGCTTAGGGTCTATTTACATTTGAAACTCAAAAATCTTCAACACATTGAATATTCCTTTTAAACTTCTACCTAAAACTAATGTTACACCACTCTCCTTGGATGCCTTCCATTACCCATGGAAGAGCTAAGGATAGATTTCAAGAGTCTTCCTTGAGTTCTCGCCTAGAGAATTCTCATGGGGAATTTGAGGGAGAACACAAGCAAGAAAACCATAGAAATGAGAGTCAAAGTAATGACTTGTAAGGGGACCAACCGAGAAAACTTATGCAACAACTTCTGCATAGACTTGACAACCTTGAAAATAGAGTCAATTTTGAAGATGGAAACCATGTTCAACATGAAGATAGGGAAAGGGATAGAAGACCTAGGAGAAGGCAAGCTATGCAAGAATCCCAGGATAGGGATACCACTCACATGAGAGACTTTCTCAAAGTCAAGGTACCCATTTTCTATGGAAATGAAGGTGGAACTACAATGGAAACCTGGTTGTTCAACCTTGAGAGGTGTTTCTCTATGCACCCTTTTAGTATCAATGTCAAGGCCAAATGCACTATTATGAATTTGAGGAAGTTTGCATCTATTTGGTGGCTTATGGAAGAAGACAAACTTCAAGTCACAATCAACATTATTTCTTGGGAATTGATCCTAGAAAGCTTTAAGGATCATTTCATGTCCAATCAGTGGAGACAAGGAAGGGCAGAATAATTTAACCACCTCAAGCAAGCCAAAATGTCAGTGGAAGAATATGAAAGAAAATTCTATGAACTTAATCCATTCTCAGGCTTTAGAGATGACAGATCCATTCTTGTCCAACATTTCATCAGAGGTTGGAATGATCGAATATCAGGAGATGTGGCAGTTTTAGAACCGAAGAACCTTTAGAATGCCATCACTAAGGCATACCTAGTAGAAAGAAAAGTTAAAGGAAAAGGTGGCTATTTTAGTGGCCAAAAATTCAATGTTGTATTAGGTTCTAAGGGGAACTTTGATCAACAAAATGCCAACTCCAAGAACTAGCAATCATCTATCAAGGGTGGACAAAACTTTCCTAAGAAGAAATTTTAGAATAACAAACAAGGTAATGGAAAGTTTCAACAACCTCAGAACTGAAGAAATTTTTGGACACAACAAAGGATTCCTCCTCCACAATCCCAAAATTCTCAGAATCTCAATATAGGAGGTTATCAACAATCTAGTGCTCCTCCTACAAGAAATTTTGGACAAAGCACTAGGTGTTATTCTTCTGGACAACAAGGACATATTACAGTTCATTTCTCTCAACACATGAAACCCACCAATCATAATCAAGCAATTTTAGAACCAATAGTGGGAGATGTCGATTGGACTCATAGGATATTCACCGTAGTAGAACATAGACAGGCTGATCATCAGAACATATTCATTGAGACTTTAGGTTCGTTAAAAGGTAACACTATTTCTATTCTCTTTGACTTAGGGGAAATTGACTCCTTCATATCTGCTTCTTTGATAGAAAAGTAAGGGCTAGCAGTAGTAGGGAATGGAGTTAAGTGGTATGTAGATCTAGCCTCATGGGCTAAAATGACCATAGATTTGTGTGTTCAAAGTTGCAACTTGGGATTAGGACCCTTTGCTACTAATTTTGATCTTCAATTTATTCCTCTTGGATTGTATGGAATTTTCCTAGGAATGGATTGGTTAGCAGCTCATGAAGCCAAGATTGATTATAGAAAGAAGCTCATTCATTGCTTGGATGATTTAGGAAAGCCCAACACTATTCTGGGAATCCAATGACCTATATCACTCCAAATGATATCAACTATGCAACTTAATAAATGCATGAGAAAGGGATGCTAAATTCTTGCAGTTTCAGTTGATGACTTGGCTGACAAAAAAGATAGAGAAATTATACTTGAGCACCCTTTACTTCAAGAGTTTGTAGACATCTATTCAATTGAGATTCCTAGAATTCCTCCCAAAAGAGACATTGATTTCTGCATAGAGTTGGTGTTAGGATTCAAACCTATCTCTAAAGCTCCTTATCACATGACCAATCAAGAGTTGAGTGAGTTAAAATTAAAACTAGAAGAAATTTTGGAAAAAAAATTCATCAGATCAAGTCTGTCACCTTGGGGAGCTCTGGTTATCTTTGTTAAAAAGAAGGATGGTTCACTTAGGTTGTGCATTGAGTATCGTCAACTCAACAAAGTAACCATTAAGAA
This sequence comes from Chamaecyparis obtusa, assembly GCA_027943335.1. NCBI lineage: Eukaryota > Viridiplantae > Streptophyta > Pinopsida > Cupressales > Cupressaceae > Chamaecyparis > Chamaecyparis obtusa. The sequence goes on along the minus strand of BSBK01001309.1, from coordinate 522,295 downwards.
TCGATACCCTTTTCCAAGGATTGATGATCTATTTGATCACATGAAAGAATCCAATGTGTTTTCCAAGATTGATCTAAAGTCGTTCTATCACCAGTTAAGGATTCACAAGGCTGACATTCACCGAACAAATTTTCATACTTGGTATGGTCACTATGAATTTACCATAGTACCTTTTGGTCTCACAAATGGACCATCAGTGTTCATGGGTCTCATGAATGGTGTATTCAAGACCTTCTTGAACAAATTTTTCATAATTTTCCTAGATGATATTTTGGTGTATTTTAAGTTAGTGGAAGAACATGAACAACATCTTTGACAAGTGTTAAAAATGCCTTCATGAGAATCAGTTGTTCGCAAACTTGGAAAAGTTTGAATTCTTTCAAACTAAAGTTAAGTATCTTGGTCATGTTATCTCAGGAAAAAGTATATCAGTTGATCCTACCAAGATACAAGCTATAGTTGAATGGCCAACCCCACACCAACATCTCAGAGGTTCGTAGTTTCACGGGTTTAGCCAGATACTACAAACACTTCATCCAAGGATTCTCTATTATAGATCATCCCATCACTTCCTTGTAAAGGGAAGAAGTTCATTTGGACTGAGAAATGTTTGGAAAATTTTCAAATCCTTAAGGATAAACTGACCAGTGCCCCGATTTTGGCAGTACCTGACCCCGCTGAAAATTTTGTAGTTTCCATGAATGCCTCCTTGGAAGGCATTGAGGTAGTGTTGATGCAGGAAGGAAGAGTTATTTGTTGAGTGTAGAAATCTTAAAGACCATGAGCTTAACTATCCCACGCATGATCTGGAGTTAGCACCTATGGTTCATGCCTTGAATCATTGGAGACACTTCTTATTAGGGCATCTATTTGAGTTACAAACTGATCACCGAAGCCTTCAATACATATTTACTCAACCTAACCTCAACTCTAGGCAACACCGATGGATGGAGTTCCTTTGTGAATATGATTTTGAGGTTAGATATATCCAAGGTAAGGAGAATGTGGTAGCAAACAATTTTAGCATAAGGAGACATGAATTATCCATGTTTTCCCTTTCTACTAATTTGAGAAGTCATATCTTGTAGTCACTTCTTTCAGATACTTGGTATCAAGAAGTGAAGGCTGAAATTGAGTCAGGAAGGGCCTTAGAAGGAAGGTTCTCAGGGTATTCCTTAGAGTTAGTTGGATTGTTGAGGCAACAAGGAAGAATATATGTACCACTTTTAGGTGATCGTAAAAAAGTTATCATGGTGGAAGCACATCATGCTCCCTATTCATCTCATCCAGGTGTTAAGAAGATGTATTCAGATCTGCGACAGCTATACTTTTGGTCGAGTATGAAGAGGGATATAGAAGATTTTTTGGATAGGTGTCTAGAATTTCAAAGGGTCAAGGCTGAGTATCATCACCTAGTAGGCCTCCTTCAACCACATTTCATTCCTGAATGGAAATGGGATATGATCTCTATGGACTTTATTGTGGGACTCCCAGTCACTTATCAGAGACATGATTCTATCAGGGGCATAGTGGATAAGTTAACCAAGGTAGCACATTTATCTCCTATGCAGTCATCCTATACTACCACCTCAGTAGCTAGAGTCTTCATGAAGGAGATAGTCAGGTTGCATGCTATTCCTAAGAAGGTTATATCAAATAGGGATCTAGTATTCACCTTAGAGTTCTAGACCTCTTTGCACCAAACCTTAGGGACTCAATTGAATTTCAATTTGGCATATCATCCAAAGACTGATGGTTAGACAAAGAGAGTTAATCAGGTGATTGAGGACATGCTTAGGATGTATGTGATGGATAGATAGACACATTGGGAACATTATTTATACCTAGTAGGGTTTGCATACAATAATTGCTATCACAGTTCTTTAGGGATATCACCATTTTAGGCTCTTTATGGTCATCCTTGTTGTACCCCTCTGAGTTGGAATCTCTTAGAGGATAGAGTACTACTTGGCCCTAAGATGTTATAGGATATGAAGTAGTATATTTAGAGGATCAAAGAGCATCTTGTGCTAGCTCAGGATAAGCAGAAGAAGTATGTTGATGCTCAAAGGATTGATATACAGTTCTATGTTGGAGATAAGGTATTTTTGAGACTCCGCACACATAAGAGCCCTATCCATTATGAAAAAGTTTCTAAGTTAGCACCAAGATTTTTGGGTCCATTTGAGATCCTTGAGAGGATAGGACTGATTTCTTACCGACTTGCCCTACTACCCATCCTAGCATGTGTGCATGATATGTGTACACTAAGGAAAGTGCCTTCATAGAATTAAGGTTAATCAATAAATGAGAATAGTAAGTAAATACAACCACAAAGCAATAGAGAAACTATTTAGAAAAATAATGACTAATTGAGCATCCTATGGCTCTCTAACTAAGAATGTTAATGAATAGCTCTTGGCAAGCTTCCATTAATGACAGTCCTAGAATGAGAATGATAAAGATAACAAGCTATTGCTAACAATTAGATCAAATTAAATGCTAAAATGCTTCTCAAATGCCTTTCTAAGCTCAAATTGTAAGAGGTTCAATGCAATTCTCGGATGTGTGGATGATACTTATGAAGGAATTAGGCCTTCCTTTTATAGATTTTCCAATGGTAGAGGTGTAGTTGTATTTGATCATGGTTAAACCTTGGTTGAGTCCTTTGTTCCACCCTTTGAAGACAAAGAAAGTTTGTGTCCTCAAAGCTTGGGACAAGTAGACAAGATCAATGGTCAAGATTCTCTTTCACTTTGAGTGATTGAGATTGAGTTTGGCTTGATCCATGTGAATGCCTTTCCTTTAATCTCATTGGTTGGTTGATTTTCCTCCCTTTGTGGTTGTTGAGAGTATTTAAGATTTATTAATTGATTTAAATGAATTATTTTAGCCATGTACCCCTTGAATGGGTTGAATTTGATTTAATCCAAGACTATACAATTAATTGATTTAATTGTATTTTGGTTTGATTATACTTGATTAAAATTCTCTCAATTTTGATTGATCTTGAATTAGGATTTGATTTTCATTTTAATTGGCTAATTATGCATTGTGATTCAATTGATTCAATTATGTCCTGAACTTGCTTTGATTTGCCTTGATTTTCTTTCAATTGTCTTTGTCCATTTTTAGGTGATTACAAATGCCCCTCTTTGAGTTGACGTACGAAGCATGTCGATTCAAAGATTACTCTTATTTCTCTTGATAATAGGTCATGATTAATTGATGGTTGATCTCTGATGTCATTTGGTGTTTTTCGATGGTCGATCTTAATTTTTTATATGAGGTTGATGTAGATATGATCGATATGAAACTCTCTTGATATGGTTCTTTGATGATCATTCTGATATGATGGTCATTCTGATGATTGTTCCCTGATATGATGTTTGATTTGATGGAAGATTTTGATATGATACTTGCTGTGATGATTCATTTTGATGCGATGCCCCATTCGTTTGATGATGAAATTTTTTTTGATAAAAGCTTTCGCTTTGATTTGATGATCGGTCTCTTGATTTTTGATGATGTTATAGCTGATGTAGATCTGATTATCTGATGGTATGCCCCCTCAAAAATGAAATAAAATTCATATTTGATTTGACCATTGATTGATTCTTGATGATGGTGTTCATTTGATTTTTATAAAGTTCAAGTTTTTGATGAATTTTTTTGTATTTCCGATATCGATGTTGAATTTGTTTAATTTTAAATGCCCCAATGTCAATTATTATGATGATAACATCATTTTATTAGTTCAAATGGGGTAAGAATGTACTTGCATAGGTCAAATTTATCTCCTTTTAGGTCGAAAACCTATATAAAGGGGTCAAAATCCCTTTTTACTATTCGTTTACCATTGACTTTTGACTTTGACTCTCTTTTGCCTTTTTCACTTTCCACAATGTATGTCCCTATCCATGAGCATCAGTTTGAGAAATGTCGGCGATATCAATGGCTGCCTGGATCAGGACCTTCGGTGAGTACTTGTACCTTTCTATTTTTCCATTTTTAGCTATAATTTCATTTTTTTTCATCTTTTTCCAATCAAACAACTAGTTTTGCACTTTTTTCCATGAATGAGAGCTTTTGCCATTTTTAAGGGCACTTGCGTCTCTCAATGTGTGCTTCTGCACTTTTAAAGAGTGCTTCTGTGAATCACTTTGGTGGTTTCACTTGTCAATTTTAAGCCCTTCCATGCTTATACCATTCCTTTGCGTGCTTTTGCCTAGGTTTAGAGCTTTCACAACTTTAACATGCACTTTTGCTTAATTTTCATGCTTTTACATCTTTTAAGAGCACTTTTGATGTGCATTTGGGCACTTTTGAATTTTTCACCGCTTTTCCAATATTGATGTGCGATTTTACTCCTTTAGGCAATGCTTTTGATGTTAGCCGCTTTTGCTTTGCAAAATTTTAGATTTTTGGATTTTTGACCAAGTTGCAATTTGTCGACGTCGTTGATCAATTGTCAGGTTGATGTTCCCAATTTTGAGATTGTGTAACAAGTTGTAAGGTGTTAGTTAGGGTTTAGTTATAGTTAGGATATCCATTGTCAATATAGATTTAGGTGATGGGTGGGGATAAAATTTATGTTCTATCGGAGTAGAAACATGAAATCTGATTGTGGGTTTGATAAGGATTGGTAAATTTTTTATTGACTTAGAATAATGCCAATAATTCTTGGTTTCCTTTTTGATGTGTTTGAACTTTCTTTTTGTAGATGGATCTTGGTTCACTATGAATTCGCAGTTCCTATCCTTTGTCTTGGGACATGATTCCTGCTTTGAGTGTTGTCGACCATCGACACATTGCTCGGTGTGGCTTGTCGTTCCTATTATATCTTCCTCAATTCCAAGTGAATCAGGGCCTTATTACTACTATGGCTGAGCATTGGCACTCAGACCATAACACATTCCATCTTCCTATGGGTGAGATGACCATCACCCCTGAGGATGTGTATCATCTTCTCTAGTTGCCAACTCGAGGAGAGCTCGTATGCTATGACACTGTTTATGATGGGTTAGCCTGTCATCAAGTATTTGGTGATCAGTCCATTGGTGATTAGCATATTTAGTGGACCCAGTTCATCTCATTCCCTGTGTTACCTGTTGTTCTTGGTACATTAATTGGTGGCTTCTTACTTCCTAACTGGCATGGACATGAATTTGTTGTTGGTTGGGGTCCTATATTGGAGGATTTGATGGCACATCCTCATCATTTCAATTGTGGTTCATGCTTATTAGCATAGTTATATCATGAGTTGCACACTGTCATGTATAGATGTTCTACTAATTTGACTATTGGAGCCATTTTATTACAGTTGTGGACTTGAGAGCACCTCACGGTGACACGTCATGTGACTGCATGAGATCATCTAACTGGTTGGTCGTTTGCATGGATGTATAGTCATATTATTAGGAAGACCCATATGGGTAAGCTTGATTACTAGCAATGTTGGATAGCTCACACAGATACTATTATTAGGAGGCCTTATCTTGGATGTTAGGCTTGGCCTGAGGATGATGGTGAGCCTTCATACATGTTTTGTCCTCATTGGATGATTGGTTGGTCCACTTTTGTGATCAAGAGATTCTTCTTCTATCGTGTGTTCCTTCAATATGGGCGCATTTAGGATATGCCTTAGGGTGTAGCAATGTATGCTCATGTGTAGGTAGAGATAACGTTATGGGGCCCTGCTAAGAGGATTCCTAGCATTGAGGAGTTATCAGATGGAGATGATGGAGTTGATGGGGATGGACATGATGGAGATGATGATGGAGATGATGATGGAGGTGGCATTGAGGTTAGGATCAAGGGTCAACATGGATGATGGGGTCATCATGGAGCTAGAGCAGGTCAATTACAGATGCCAGTGTTAGTTGCTGCTCCTATTCCTCCTAGAGTTGGAGATCAGGGTGGAGGTGGATGGGTTGATAGACTTTTACATCAAGTGGCTAGAGTTTCTATATAGATGCCTTGTGTTAGATGACAAAGAGCTGTTGATGTAGAGATTACATAGGTTTTACTTGATTAGGCACAGGGTCCTCCTGCTCAGCAGGTCATTCCTCTTGTTGTTCCTTCTATTGTTCCTTTTGTTGTTCCTATTGCTCAGGCACATACTTCTACTTCGATGCCTTCATCTTTGTCACATCCTTCTTCTTCTCGATTTGTTCCTATGTTGGGTGATCCATCTTCATCTACTCCATCTTCTTATACTCCACTTCCATAGTCTTTTGCAGCTCAGGGTTTTGCCCCCACCTCAGCATCAGATGTTGCTTCCTTGTAGACTTAGATATCTTCTATTCAGTAGCAGGTTTCATAGATGAGTTCTATGATGCAGTCTTTTATGGCAGCTATGAGTCAGCATGGGTTACAGGCTAGTTCGAGCCATCTGCCAGATAGTGCACCTGGTCCCGAGAATGTTGTTGATGGTGGTGACTCTATTGCTTGAGTGGTCCTATATATTCATGAGCTTTCTTTTCCTTTTTATCGTCGAGACATTGGATTTGTGTTGTATCATTTTTTATTGGTTGATGTTTATTTTATGTTGATACTTTGATATCTAATGGACACTGATCTCTAGATATTGCTTTTTATGATCATGTTATAGACTTTGATTTCTTGTTCATGTATGATGATGGTACCATGGGCTCTAATACTTTCTTTGATTGATATATATTATGTCATCATGTGTTGGATTTCTTTCTAGATGTTTTGTATGATATACAGCTATATGATTCTATATGATTTTTTTTATTTTGCAGAATGTAATGTATGCATATGTCCTAATGATGGTGAAATGTGTGTCTTATATATGACATATAATAGATGAATGCCATGATGTTTATTTTATGTTATTGATGGATATTAGATGGATAATGAATCTATTGAATTCATTTCCTTTAATATGTAAATGTGATACAATGATGGTCTTTCAATGGTATATGTATGAATGGTATTATAATGAATGAGATGTTTCTAATGGTTGATGACTTGAATGAATGCAATGTTATGGATGCAATTTGATGTTTCTAATGAAATTTTTAAATGTATGAATTTTAATGATAATGATGAACCTAATAATGTATGATCCTAACAATTCAAATGTTGGGCACATCTAAATCAATGAAAGACTTAATGATAATGATTCAAGTAACCTAATGCAATGCACTTTGTTTTTTATTTCCGACACACTTGATCCTATATAATTGATTTTTCATGATCTTTTGATTGGTTGATTTGCATACACCCCCTTTTTGATTTCCCCTCTTGCAGCTTTTAAGCTAAGTAAGGTAAAAAAATATATATAATGCACTAAATCTAAAATGAATGTAGCTAATTGTCATTATTCAAAATTTGGAGCTTATAATCATCATTAAGCATTTTGGAATCCCGTTTTAGTACAACCATCACTAGTTCAACTATGATGATATGAATGCTTTTTGCCTCTTTCTTTTCTTTCCCATCGGTCTCTTTGGTATGACTATCATTGATTGAAGCCAATCATGAGAGTGCGAATACCGATTTTGGTATTATGATATTGAAGATCAGAATAGCCAAGGTATATGTTTGCGTAAACAAGCAAAAATCTTAGTTTTATCATATATACAAGTCCTCGATGATTCTTTGATGATCACATCCTTAGACAAATAATACATGATTTAAAACTTTTATTTTAAGACAGTCATTCAGAAATCAAGAAAATATCATGCTTTCATCATAGCTTGTCTAGTCTAAAACTTTCATCAACTTGCTAGAAAGACATGATTTCATCAATTGAGTTAACATTTAGAAAAAGTTTGCAATGTTTTTCAAATCCATATGTCAAGTGTTGTTCCATCCATTTCATATTTTTAATCTTGATAAAGAGTAAGGTCATTTCAGTTCTTGGATCAAATTTCTCTTTTGAGGCTCAAATTGAATTGGGATGTAGATTTGATTAAGTGTTCCTCTTTTGAGTGTGATGGATTGATTCTCTGATGGGATAAAGCTTTCTTTGATGAATCCTTTCTCCTTTTGAGTAGATTACCCCTAGTTCGATATTGATTTCATTTGTGGGACTTAGGACAATTTTTTCAATTAGGTGACCAAAATCTTGAGGTACTTGCAAATGCACCTATGGGATTTTATTATGCAATATATACAAATGCTAGTGAATGCAATATTTACAAGGTGACCTTCTAAGTATGTGATTGACTTGGACATTCAATGGTGTCTTTTTACCAAGTTCTCACTGATTGAATGGATCTAGCTCTTTTTTTTTTGTTTTTAAAGCTTTTTCTCTTTTTTTGCTACCAAGGTGCCTATTTGCTAGCCAAGGCAATTTTCTTCTCTTTTTTTTCTTTTTTTTTTTCTCTTTTTTCAATTTTTTTGTTTTCCATCTCATCAAGGCACCCATTTGCTAGGTTTTCACTAAGAAAACCTCTTTTTGAGGATCGTATATGAATTTTTTTACTTTCTTCATGCTCAATTTTCCACTATTTTTTATCTTTTATGCTTTTCAAATGTTTTTGGTATTTTTTAGGATCTCTTTTGAACTATGTACAATAAATATGATGCTCCTCATCTGATACTCTTTATACTCTTTCATCTACCTCATGTATAGAACCTCTTTAGATGTATGCTATTTATTAGTTCCTGTAGCTCCTCTCCATCACAATCTGCAAGCTTGTAAGTGTCGGCCCCAAAATTTTCAACAATGAGAAATGGTCCTAACCAGTTTGCTTCCCATTTTCCCTTCTTTTCCCTTTCTGCCTGGTTCTTGGGATTTTCTCTCAACACTAGGTCACCAATTTGAAATGTCCTTGGCTTGATGTGTTTATTGTACAATCTTGACACCCTATTTTGGTAAACCTTCAAGTGATCAAATGCTTGCTTTTCTTTTTCATCCAAAAGTTCTAGTTCTTGTAGCCTTGAAACCCTATAGTCTTCTTCATTAATCAAACCATTCATAGATATTCTCAAAGATGGAAGTTCAACCTCTAAAGGCAATACTGCTTCTATGCCAAAGACTAAGGAGAAAGGTGTAGCTCCTGTTGGTGTTCTAATCCTAGTTCTATAAGCCCACAAGGTTAGGTTTATCTTGATGTGTCAATCCCTTCCTGAATTATCCACTGTTCTCTTCAAAATTTTCAAGATATTTTTGTTTGTTGCTTCGGCTTGTCCATTACCTTGAGGGTTGTATGAAAATTAGATGTCTAACAACTAGAAATGATAAATTAACTATTAAAGCCAATGAATCTATCTAATGCAAACACAATGAAGAATGCAAAGTAACTATGAAATGATGAAACTAATTTAATTACCTTCACCTACCATGCAGCTTGTCTCCATTGTCCTCCTAGCTTTGATTTCTTGAAGATGTTGAGCTCTCAGATTTCCAAATGAATCCTTCTCCCAAGATGCTACCAAAGTGTGGAGATTGAATGAAATGAGTGCACAATAGCTTATGCAAACTAATGGATGGAATGCAAATGAAATGGTGATAGTATGGATGTTTGATTGCTCTTAGAATGCTTGTATGCTTGATTGCTTGAATGCTTGAATGCCTATTATCAAAAATACCTATTAGCTCTCAAATGGGAAATGTGGCTCCTTTTATAGAGTTTTGGAGGATCTAGGCCTAGGTGGCACAATCCTACGGTTGAGAATGAAAGATGGAAGATCCTAGGGCTAGGATTGACTTGGTTGAAGGAGTTGAGAGAAAGGGGGATGTAGTTGGAATGTGAGAGCAACAATAGGGATGATGTTCCTCTCACATTGACATGGAGGAGAAGAAGGTGGAAGGGAAAGACACATGTCAAGTGTCTCACAAAGACCAAAGAGAGAAAGAGGGAGAGACCTTTTCCTCATGAGGACTCTTTGCACAAGTGTCCTATGAGTCACCTTTGACCCTTAGAGGTGGCTTGAGAAGCCCCTTAGGAATAGGGCATGTCTCTTGACTTAGTTGTTGAGAGGACATGTGGTCATGAGACTAAGTCCTATGAGGCCACATAGCTCTTGAGAATAGGACATGTGTGGGTGAGGATAATTGTAAATAAATAATTAATAAATATTATTTATCTTAGCCAAAGTGATGTGTCAGGTGACTAGGTAGGTGAGGTGGACTAGGAAACTTAGTCATATTTAGGTGATTGTGTATTTAATTAAATCAATTTAATAAGACTAATTAGAAGACTTAGGATAGAAGAATAGACTATAGTGAATTCACTAAATAAATTGAATAATTTATTTTAAAAATAGAGGACTAAATATTAATTAAACAATAAATATTTAATTAATTTATCAAGTCAATAGTAATTAAATAATAAATATTTAATTAATTAATGAAGCCATTTTTAGGTGTATACAAGGGTAATAGATTGAAGATGAATGATGAATCATGTGAAACTTACTGTATAATTCTGTTAAGTCTTTGTTCTTGAAATGCCTTGCATTATCCATTATGATGGCATGAGGTATGCCATATCTACAAATTATGTGATTAAGGATAAACAAAGAAATCTATTTGCTTGTTGCAGTTGATAGGGTACAACTTCCACCCATTTAGTAAAGTATTCAGTTGTCATGATGATAAATTTATGACCATTCAAAGATGGTGGATAAATCATCCCTATTAGTTCTAGACCCCACTAATAAAATGGCCATGGTGTTGTCATAGGATGAAGTTCTTGCATAGGCACATGTATCAGGTTCCCATGAAATTGACACTTTCAACAAGTTTTTGCAAAATTACATGCATCTTTTTCCATTGTAGGCCAAAAATATCCTATCCTTAGAATTTTCTTGGCTAAGGTCAATCTGTTAGAGTGTGACCCATAAATTCCTTCATGGATTTCTCATAAGGCTAAGTTTGATTCTTCCTCTTCTAGACATCTAAGGAACATTCCATCTAGACTTTTTCGATACAATGTGTTAGAAACTATAGTGTATCGAGCGGCTTGTCGAATGAAGCTTTTGTTTTGGTTTCTAGTTTGGTTTAAGGGAAGGATTTGATCCTGTAAGTAAGTGTAAATTGGGCCATACTAGGGTGATTCATTTTTGGTTAGCAAGAAAATGGTGTGAGGGTGAGTTGGGTCATACACGGGTTGAATTACTTCTTCTACCAAGAACTCATATCTAGCATTCTGATCAAGTGTCTGCAAAAGTGAAGCTAAAGTTGCCATGGCATCTACTACTTTGTTCTTTTCTCTTGGCACTTGCTCAAATGTAATGAGTATGAAATACTTCTTAAGATTGTCCACCATGGTTTTTTAGGGTGCCAATTTGTCATCTTTTGTTTGATATTCCTCATTAAATTGATTTATGACTAATTGTGAATCTCCTTTTGTCACTTTCCACTCTAATGCCAACTTCATTCCAATAGCCAATGCTTCATATTCTACTATATTGTTTGTGCATTGAAATAACAATTTGTAGGATTTTGGGATAGTAGAGCCTTGAGGAGTAATGAGGAGTATACCCACTCCTGATCCATGATGAGTGTAGGAACCATCAAAATAAAGTTGCCATGTTTTTGCCTCCACTTTCATAATCTCTGAATCTGGGAATTCAACTTGTATAGGATGATCATCATAAAGTGGTTCTTCTACCAATTGGTCCATAATAACTTGTCTTTTCATTGATTTTCTATCAACATATTCTATGTCGAATTCACTTAGTATCATGACCCACTTTGCTAGTCTTCCATTCAATGCTGTTTTACTTAGTAGATAATTCAAAGGGTCAATTTTGGTAATGAGCCTTATCTTGTGGGCTAGCGTATAATGGTGTAATTTTTGTGAAGCAAAAACTACAGCCAAGCATGCCCTTTCCATAAATGTATAGTTTAGCTCATATTTGACTAAGGTTCTACTAATGTAGTAAATTGCCTTCTCTTTTCCCGTGTCATCCTCTTGTGCTAGAAGTGCCCCCAATGAATTTTCTATTGCTGAAATGTATAAGATCATGGGCTTGCCTCTGATAGGTGGCATCAAGATTGGTGGATTCATAAGATATTTGTTTAATAGATTAAAGGCTTCTTCACACTTTTCATCCCATTTGAATATTCTATCTTTATGCAAGAGTTGATTGAAATTATGGCATTTCTCAGCTAATTGAGAGATAAATATCCTAATTGATTGTATCCTTCCTTGTAAAGATCTCATCTGACTAATTTTTTTAGGGGCTTCCATATCCATGATGGCCTTTACTTTAGTGGGATCAACATCTATCCCTTTTGTAGATACAAAGTAACCTAGTAGTTGTTAGAAAGTAAAGATCCCCAAGATAACTGAGAGGGGGGGAGTGAATCAGTTATCAGATAATTTATCCATTCAACTACTTTAAACAATATAATCAATGTACTGATCAACCATAGAAAGATAATCATACACAATTACACAATAACACAAGATATGTTGACTAGGGAACCTCTTGAAAAGATTAAACCCCGGTGGGAATGATGCCCACAAAATGATGCACTAATATGAAAGTTCCTTGTTAGAGGATGGACCCTATTAGGAGTCTTATGAAATACATTCAATACATATAAATCCCTATTAGGAGATTTTGAATCCCTATTAAAAGATTCTAACCCGGTTAAGAGTTTATGGAAGACAGAAGGACCCACTGCCCAAACAACTTCAAGGCAAGATCTATGAACCCACTGTCCAAAAGATCTTAGAATTATTCAATAGAATAATACGAAATATATTACCTCCTTCACATTGTGCCAAAACCACACTCTCTGCTACACAAGATCACAATTCCAGATCTCTGTACTCACAAGTCTTCCTTCATCACTGAATTAGCTCTTTTCTTCACCTCATGCATATATTCGCATCTCAATCTTCAAAGTACACATTACAAAAAGGAAAAAATTCCTTCTCATATACCAAACTCAAATAATTACAAATGAGTCGGTCCTCAATTACAAAATAATAAATTCTACACGCTACACACAAAATTCACATAAAACTGTCGGCTTCCAAATACTGTAATTTTCTCCAAACATATCCTCAAAGTTTGTGCTATGAACCACATCATCATTAATGAGTCTCCAACATCTTGTTAACTACACAAAATTAGATTCCATCCCAGCTAAGAGATATCCTCTGATTTCCAAACATCGCTTCATAGAAACACTGTCTAAACACTGCTTTCACCAAAATGCTCATAACTCTCATAAATGAATGAATTTCTTTTTGCGCTGTTAACCATAGGTTAATAACACACCAAAGAACATATCATCAACTGTGCAAAATCCAATCTACAATACAACATATGCGCAAAACAAAATTTTACCTAATCTCTTGCTAATATCCAGAATATCACTGTGTTGACATCAATGACAATCCAAGTCATGAATGCAACAACAACTGCTACAAAATGACTGCCAAAATACTTTGCATTCATTCCTAAAAATCTCCCCCATTGGCATTGATGGCAACATAGATGAAAAACATCCAATGTTCCAAAAATCCAATACTGCAACATCACTGCAAAATATCAAATTAAATCTTGCTTCATTTTCGTATTCAGCTCTCTCATACAATCCACAATGTTTTTCTTGTATATCTCTCCCCCATTGACATCAGTGATAGAAATTCCATCACTAAGTCAACAACAACTTAATGTCAAAAGACATTTTTCAGATAAAAATACAATAACAAGAGTCCTCATGACTCAGCTCATAAACTCCCCCATAGAGGAAGTTCCAACATCCAATCTAGATGAAAGATAGGGCTCATATACCACTGGATGGATGCAATCATCTACACCATTTCTGAAAAATAGGTTGGGGCATAACCCCAAGCATACCTCTTAGATACACGAATGTATCCTTAGGTAAAGGCTTTGTAAATATATCTTCTATCTGCTCCTTTGTACTTATGTACTCCAATCTTACTTCTTTTTCTGCAACTTTCTCTCTTACAACATGATACTTGATCTCAATATGTTTAGTCTTAGAATGTAAAATAGGATTTTTTTACATACTCACTCTACTGGTGTTATCACAATGTATAACAACAGGCTCATCAAAATTTATTTTAATATCTTTCAACATCTGCTTCATCCAAATAATCTGATTACAATTATTTGCTATTGCAACATATTCTACTTTTGTTGTGCTTTGTGAATTACAATTCTACTTCTTACTTAGCCAAGAGACCAAATTTACTCCAAGAAAAAAGGCTCCACCACTGGTGCTTTTCTTGTCATCAACTTTGCCTCCCCAATCTGCATCAGTATGGGCACATAAAGTAAAATCATCAGAATTCTCATACCATAATCCATAATCCATTGTTCCTTTCAAATATCTTAGTATCCTCTTTACTGTTGCATAATGTGATTCTCTAGGTTCTACTTGAAATCTTGCTATAATCCCCACTGAATGTACTATATCGGGTCTTGTATGTGTCAAGTACTGCAATCCTCCAATCATAGATCTGTACTTTTTCTGCTCAACTACTGGTGTCTCATCTTTGCTAGATAACTTATGTCTGGTTACCATAGGTGTTCCAACAGGTTTAAAATCTTCCATTCCAAATATTTTCAATAAGTCATTTAAATACTTAGTCTGGCTTACAAATATACCTTCCTTGCTTTGTGTTATCTGTAATCCCAAAAAATATTTCATTTCTCCAATCATGCTCATCTCAAATTCAGTCTTTATTTCATCTGCAAATTTGTCACTAGCTTCATCTTCTCCTCCAAAGATAATATCATCAACAAATATAACTATAACCAACAAACCATTCTCAATTTCTTTTGTGTATAAGTTACTATCTATTGTTCCTTTTATAAATCCCAATTTCAATAAATACTTATCCAATCTTGCATACCAGGTTCTAGGTGCTTGTTTTAATCCATATAAAGCTTGCTTTAACTTACATACCATATCTCCTTCTTGTGTCAAAGGAAAACCTTCAGGTTGCTCAATGTAGACTTCTTCTTGTAATTCACCATTCAAAAATGTTGACTTCACATCCATCTGATACACTCTAAATTTCTTGTAAGGTGCATATGCTAGAAACATTCTCACTACTTCAAGTCTGGCCACAGGTGCAAAAGTTTCTTCATAGTCAATTCCTTCTTGTTGTGAATATCCTTTACATACCAATCTTGCTTTTTTTCTTATCACTTTTCCTTGTTCATTCATCTTGTTTCTAAATACCCACTTTGTTCCAATCATATTCTTGTCTTCAAGTCTAGGGACCAATTCCCATGTCTTGTTTTTTTCAATCTGCTCTAGTTCTTCTTTCATAGCATTAATCCAATGTTCTTCTTCACAAGCTTCATTAGTAGTCTTAGGTTCAATTTGAGAAATCAAACATAAATGTACCTTATTTCAAGTCAAAAATCCTCTATCTAAACTTCCAATAACTTGCTCAACAGGGTGATGTCTTGAAGTATACCTATAAGGTGTCATAGTTACTGATCTTGTTCCGATTGTAGATTCTTCTCTGCTTTCTTCTCTATTTTCTTCAGTATGACTTTCATTCAGCAAATCACTGTTAGTTTCAAAAAATAATTATGCATTTTCAATGTTAGGCTGAGGTTGTGCTTCTTCACCAAATTCATAATCAAGCATTCTTTCCTGAATTTTAAACTTCTCATCAACTTTTACATTTTCACTTTCAACAATAGTCTTAGTTCTTTTGTTATAACATCTATATGCTTTGCTTTTTAAAGAATATCTGAGAAATATTCCTTCATCACTTCTAGGATCAAACTTTCCTATATAATCATCTCTCTTTATATAACATTTACTTCCAAAAATTCTAAAATACTTAATTAAGGGTGTATGTCCAAACCATAATTCATAAGGTGTCTTGTTTGTATCTGCTTTGATTTGTACTCTGTTCATAGTGTATACTGTTGTGTTCACTGCTTCTCTCCAAAAAAATTTAGCCAAATCATTTTGAAACAACATAGCTCTTGCTACTTCAGTTATTGATCTGTTCCTTCTTTCTGCAATAACATTTTGTTCTAGTGTTCTAGGGGCTAAAAGTTGTCTCTTAATACCATTCATTTCACAAAAGGTGTTAAACTCTCTAGATGTAAATTCACCACCTCTATCAGATCTTAGACACTTAATCTTCATTCCAGATTCATTCTCAATTTTGCTTTTCATGATCTTAAATTTATCAAATGCTTCAGATTTTTCTTGCAAAAATGCAATCCACATCATTCTTGTAAAATCATCAACAAGAATCATAAAATACCTTTCTCCATAGAATCCTCTAGTCCTAGTAGGACCACTCAAGTCTGTATGAACAATCTCCAACTTCTCTGTTGATGTGAACTTCTTGTTGGGAAATGAACTCCTTTTCTGCTTTGCCATCATACATTCTTTGCAAATCATGTTAGTAGGTTTCATAATTCTAGGTAAATCTCTTACCGCAAGTGTAGTGCTCACCTTGACAATATTATCAAAGTTTATATGACAAAACCTTTTATGCCATAACCAACTGTCATCAATCATAGTTATCAAACATGTCATCTTAGTAGGATTCAACTGAAATATATTACCTCTAGTTCTGGATCCTTTTCCAATCAGATTTCCATCTTTATCTTTTATCACACAAGTTTTCTCAGAAAACCAAACTTGATAACCCTTATCAGCCAATTGTCCAATGCTTAGTAGATTATGTCTTAGTCCATCAACAAAGTAAACATCATCAGTGTTAGTCTTTCCATCAAGAGTAATAGATCCTATACCCTTAATCAAACAAGGTGCATTGTTACCAACCCTAACAATTCCTCTATCATAATTATCTAACTTAACAAACTTTCTTTTATCTCCAGTCATATGACGTGAACAACCACTATCTATAATCCAATCAAATTTCTTTTCAACTTGTGAAACTAATGCTTTTTCTTCCCTTTTATCAAATTTAGAAATTTCTTCTTTAATTGCTACAAATCCTATTTCCTTAAAGTTATCATTATCACTGTCACTTAAATGTTTTTCAATTCCTGCTTAAAGATCTTCATCATTTGCATAATAACATTCTTTAGATCTCCTAGGTTTAAAGTTTCTTCTATACTTCTTAACTCTTTTAGGACATTTAGATGCAAAATGACCATATTCTTGACAACTCCAACATTTAAATATTTTCTTAGCATCTAGTTCTCTTTTTACAAGTAATGCAATACCTTCTTCAATCTTCTTATCTTCCTCAGATCTGCTACTACTAGCATAATCTCCATTCACACTAGTACTTCTTGTAGGTCTAATGTTAAGAGCACTAAATGTTGTTTCCATTCTAGGTAGCTCTCCTGATAATCTCAAGTTCATGTCTTCTGTTTCTAATCTTCCAAGAAGAGTCTCTCTTGAAAATTTTGATGTACAAGGTATCACTTGTTCAATCATCTGCGTTGTCTGCTTGAATACTGGTGTCAAAGTTCTCAGAATTTTCCATATCACTTCATTCTCTGTCTTATCACCTCCACAAGACTTTATTTCTGTTACAATCTCAGACATCCTACCAATATAACTTCTAATAGATTCATCTTCCATCATTCTGATATCTTCAAATGCACAAATCCAATTATGTAATCTAGCCTTCTTTGCATGTTCAACACCTTCAAAAGTAGAATGTAAAGCTTTCCAAATTGCATGAGATGTTTTCAAACATCTTACCTGACTATATTCATTCTCTGATAGTGCTGACAAAAGTGCTTCTCTTGCAAGTATGTTACACATGAATAGATCTAGTTCATCTTTAGTTCATGCCTCTAGATTGTCTTCCTCAATGATAGTCTTCTCATTCTTTGTAATCAACCAATAAATTGGTCCTAAACACAATAGATGTGTCTTCATATTTTCTTTCCAACTGTCAAAATTTACTCCATCAAACTTAGGGCCTTCTTTTCTAAAATTCACCATGGATCTCCTTAAGTTGTTAAACTTTTCTTTCAAGGACCTGCTGCTCTGATACCAATTGTTAGAAAGTAAAGATCCCCAAGATAACTGAGAGGGGGGGTGAATCAGTTATCAGATAATTTATCCATTCAACTACTTTAAACAATATAATCAATGTACTGATCAACCATAGAAAGATAATCATACACAATTGGACAATAACACAAAATATGTTGACTAGGGAACCTCTTGAAAAGAGTAAACCCCGGTGGGAATGATGCCCACAAAATGATGCACTAATATGAAAGTTCCTTGTTAGAGGATGGACCCTGTTAGGAGTCTTATGAAATACATTCACTTCATATAAATCCCTGTTAGGAGATTTTGAATCCTTATTAAAAGATTCTAACCTGGTTAAGAGTTTATGGAAGACAGAAGGACCCACTGCCCAAAAAGCTTCAAGGAAAGATCTCTGAACCCACTGTCCAAAAGATCTTAGAATTATTCAATAGAATAATATGAAATATATTACCTCCTTCACACTATGCCAAAACCGCACTCTCTCCTACACAAGATCACAATTCTAGATCTTTGTACTCACAAGTCTTCCTTCATCACTGAATTAGCTCTTTTCTTCACTTCATGCATATATTCGCATCTCAATCTTCATAGTACACATTAAAACAAGGAAAAAATTCTTTCTCATATACCAAACTTAAATAATTACAAATGAGTCGGTCCTCAATTACAAAATAATAAATTCTACACGCTACACACAGAATTCACATAAAACTGTCGGCTTCCAAATACTGTAATTTTCTCCAAACATATCCTCAAAGTTTGTGTTGTGAACCACATCATCATTAATGAGTCTCCAACATCCCTTTAACTGCACAAAATCAGATTCCATCCTAGCAAAGAGATATCCTCCGATTTCTGAACATCGCTTCATAGAAACACTGTCTAAACACTGCTTTCACCAAAATGCTCATAACTCTCACAAATGAATGAATTTCTTTTTGTGCTATTAACCATAGGTTAATAACACACAAAATACAATATCATCAACTATGCAAAAGCCAATCTACAATACAACATATGCACAAAACAAAACTGTACCTGCTCTCCTGCTAATATCCATAATATCACTATGTTGACATCAATGACAATCAAAGTCATGAATGCAACAACAACTACTATAGAATGACTACCAAAATACTTTGCATTCATTCCTAATAGTAGCTTGTCGGATTGGACTCCAAAAGCACATTTCTTTGGGTTAAGTCGCACTTTGAATTCCTCTAGGCTTTCAAAAAAATTTGCCAAGATTCGTAGGTGTTTTTTCCTTGAATGTGATTTAGCTAGTATGTCATCCACATAATCCTCCATGAACTTATGCATCATATCATGGAATATTGTAGTCATTTCTCTTTGATAGGTCACTCTATCATTTTTCAAGCCAAAAGGCATGACATTCCAACAAAATGTACCCCATGCACATGTACAGGAAGTTTTATGTTGGTCTTTTGGTGCTATCTTGATTTGATTATATCCACTAAATCCATCCATGAGTGAGAACATGGAGTGTCCCATTGTTAGGTCTACAATAGCATCAATACTTGGAAGTGGGAAGTCATCTTTAGGACACACCAAGTTTAAGTCTCTAAAATCCATGCAGATTCTGATGGATTTGTCTACTTTTGATACTGGCACTATATTTGAGATCCCTTGTGCATAATCAATGGCCCTTATTAATCCCACCTTCAATAGTTTTTCTAACTCCACTTTGACAAGTAATGCTATATGAGGGTGCATCTTCCTTATCTTTTTCTTAATAGGTTTGGCTCCTTCCTTGATATTTAGATGATCCATTATCAAATTTGGGTCTAAACCCGACATATCATCATAAGACCATGAAAATTTAACTTGCTTTTCCTTAAAGAACTTAATGAATTCTATTATTTTTTTGCTAGATAGGGATGCTGCTAAGTGAATGATCTTTGGCTCTATTTCTGATCCAATGTTTATCTTTTCTGTGAGCTCAATTAAGATTGGAGATCTTTCTTCATAGTGTTTTGGTAGAACATCCAAACTCCCTTCCATAGGTGCCTCAGTTGGTTTTTCACCTTTGGAAACATCCTTTATTTCTTTTTTTCTTTCTTTTGGATCTAATGTTGCCATAACGTGGTTTTCAACACTTGATTCTTTTCCTTTTCTATTTTTTTTCATTTTTTCATTTTTTCTCGAATTAGAAGTTTGGATGCTCCCTTTGATCATTTCTTCCTGACATTTTCTGATAGAAGAAGGTTCAACTGCATTGAGGTATTGGGACACCACATTGTCATTCAAGAAAATTGGCAAGGTAGTTGGTTCAATGGCATTCCATTCAATTAGGTATGGACGGATGAGAGTTAATGGGTCAACACTTGGGTTTGTCTTGATTGGGTTTAGGGTGTATATCTCATTATTGGAGGGTTCATACATTTTATCTTGAAAATCTCAAACATGGGCTTCCTCTAAATGTTCTAAAGAAGAAGGATCAAAGTCCTCACTAGACTCCACTAGGGTTTCTGTTGGATAAAAATCATGTGGATTAAACCTAGCATTTGAATCTTCCATAGTAGGTCTCCATGAAGGAATGTATGGTTCACCTACCCATTGATTTACTTCTATTTCTATGCTTGGTACATCATTTAGGATCACTTGACTAGAACTAGATGCTTGATTTGTACTTGATTCTGTTATTTGTCCTTTATTTTTTGTAGAGGCATAAGTGTGAATAACATCAATGCCCTTATCTTGGCATGACTAATCAGATAGAGTCTCCCATTCCCATTCATTATAATCCTCATCACTATGAGATTCTAATTGTAATATTTGATCATATATTTTGGGATAATGTTTTTGAGTGTATCCTTCTTCAAGATACCCTAAACCTATTTTCTCCTTGGAATCTTGCCATGTTGATTCTAGGAGTTCAATTATCCCTTCATTCTTTGTTCCCAAAGGTCGTTGACCTTTGTAACCCATCTTTTGCATGATGGAAAACCCTTTCGCATATTGATGTATGGGAAGGGTTATATTTTGGATATGTTTAACGTGAGCACTTGATTCTTCATCTTTGTATAACCAGTTCAAAATTTCATTATCTTCTTCATCCATGGAGGATGATGTACTTGACCTCACAAAGCTATCATTATATCAATGAGTTAGACTTGGAGGTTTTCCAAACGACTTGGGTGATAAAGGTAGGTCCATCATAGATTAAGGAGTATTCACCTACTCCTTGTTGTTTGATCTTGCATTGCTTATGAAAGTTTTTCATCATTTGGTCCACCTTTTGATAATGGGCTTCATTAGTGTACACTTGGATATATTTTTTAGGGTCTTCTTTTGGTTCTTCAATAATATTATCCTCATTAACCTTCTCTTTTCCTTTAGTTGATGTAGCTAGGTTAATGAGTTTTGGTGGATCTTTAACTACAATCTCTTCTTCCATCTTTTGTTTTCCTTTCAACAAAGGAATGTCCTTAGAACTTTGAACTTGATCCTTTTGATTGGGTATAGACCCTTCAGCATTATGTGGAACCAATGAGTCTTTGATAGGCTTGACATTATTAAAATATTGGAATGGATTTAGATCTCCACTTACCATTATCTCTTGACCTAGATATGGGAATTTTAGGCATTGATGATAAGTTGAAGGAACAGATTGCATTTCATGAATCCATGGCCTTCCTAACAAAATATTGTAAGTCAACTTTAAGTCTAACACTTGGCATATGGTCTCTTTTTGCATGGGACCAACTGTTATGGGTAAAACTATGACTCCCCTTGATGCTCTTTCTTCATCATCGTAGGCTTTTATGGTTATTTTCTTCTTTGGGTCAATAGCCTCCTCGAAAAATCCTAGGGCTTTTACCAAGATAAGGGTACAAATATTTAGGCCAACACCTCCATCTATAAGGACTCTTTTCACCCTATGTTTGTATATCAACAATTCTATGTGTAAGGGAAGATTTTGAGGATGGTTAAGGGATATGTCATCTTGTTCGGAAAATGATAGGAAATGAGGTGCAATTAGGTATCCTACCATATTTTGAAACTTGTCTACCTTCAAATTTAGAGGCACATTTGTTTCCAATAAGGCTTTCTCCAAGGTATCCTTATGAATTGGTGATAGTTTGAGCAGCTCAAGAATAGAAATTTGAGCGGGAGTTCTTTGCAATTGATCCACCAAGTTGTATTATTTTGATGATGATGTAGAAGCTTGATTTGACAATACAATCTTTGGAGCATTCGTAGGTAGGAAAAAAATTTATGCTTTCCCGCTAGTGACCACATTTGATGATACTTCTCTTGATTTATCTTTTACTATGATAACATTTACGGTTTGATCCTCTTCTCTTAAAGCATTTATCATGTTATCATAAGTATGAGAAAAGTTCACTTTCTCATTACCCTTCTTTTGATTTTGATTAGATGACTCACCCTTTTCATGATTCAAAAAGGGATTCTTGTAGGCCGTGTGATCCTCATTGTTTTGAGGTCCTTTAATTTTAATGGTTCCATTATCAATTAGATCTTGCACTAAGTGCTTCAATCTCATGCATTCATTGGTTGGATGAGCTCTTTTTTGATGGTATTCACAATGATGAGATTCATTCCACCAATGTGGCTTCACTTGAGGTTCATAACTTGATATGTCGGGTAATGTGATAACTTGATTGGAAACCAAGGTTCTTAGAACATTCTCCAAAGGTTCACCTAAGTAGGTGAATTTCATTTTATTTTAATTGGAGTTTGATTTTGACTTATCCCAAGTCTTATTGTTGGAAGTGTTGTAATTGTGGTTGGAACTATTGGGATTAGATGGAGCTTTATTTGATTGATTAACATTATTTGAAGAATTAGCTCCATATGGTACAATAAAAGGGGTAGATTTCAAGTTGTGTGCCTCCACAACTCCATCATTCACAAGGTTTTTATTGTTATTTTTCATCCAAGATTTAGATTTATCATTGTTATTGTTGGACCCTTGATTATTGAAATACTTAGGCACATAATTATTGTTATTGTTGTTATTATTGTTGTTGTTGTTGTTGTTGGATTTGTTATCTTTAAATAATTTGATCTCACCTCTCTTGACCAAAACATCTTCAATCTTGATCCCATTTTCGATGAGTTTCTCAAATGTTGGGGGACATTGAAGTTGTAACCTATAATTCATTTTCGAGGTCAAATTGTTAGTGAAGATCTCCATCGTCTCTTTCTCGGGGATACTTTGTGGATACCTTGGGAAAATGGTCCTCCACCTTTGTAGGAATCCTAAGGAATCTCCATCTTTCTATTTGCTATCACACAACTTGAGCATAGTAATTTTGTGCTCAATGTTATAAGAGTAATGGGTTATGAACATGCAGGCTAACTCTCAAAAGTCTTGATTCCTTGGGGTAGTTTTGAAAACCACTCCATTGCGGATCCTCCTAAGCTTCTACGAAAGAGTCTCATTAGATAAGTATCATTGTGCATGAACTCTATGCTTAGGGTGTAAAACTCCCTTACATGATCTTGTGGGTCTATTTTACCCATGTACTTATCATATTTAGGAAAAATGGTATTGAAAGGAAAAGACACCATAGCTAAGCTCTTGTCAAAAGGGAAAGGACACAAAGCTTCAATGGAAAAGGCCTTAGGTTCAGATGCCTTCTTCATGGTATCAATTTGTTCTTGGAAGGCCTTAATCTACCTAGTCATAGCATTTATAGGGTCATCTTGCTGCTGGTCTTTCTCAAGTTGGTCAATATCAAAGTCATGAGGAAGCTTTACTCCCTTTTGGGCTAGATTTAGGAAAAAGTTCTCCCTATCCCTATCTATTAATTTCTCCATAACCTCTAGGAAATCTAGGTCTTGGGCAGTCTTCTCAACTCTTTCTTCAAGTGTGCCTTTCGGATTTTGATTGGCATTATTGACATTTTGATTATTTCCTTGTTGGTAATTGTGATATGCTGAATTCCTATCTATCTCTCCAAGTCTTGGTTCGAATAAATTTGGAAAGAGTTCTTCTTGATTGTGACCTTGGAACACACTTCAATACTCAACCTCTTTCCCTTCATTCACAACAAGAGTACTATCACCTTCCAAGGATACCCTATATGTTTGGGACCACGTGGAAACCAACATCCAACAAGGGTTCATTTTGGAATGATCCTTGATGTGAGAATTGTTGATTTATATTGAAGAGATTTAAAAATATAAGATGATTTTCAATGGATATCTCTCACTTGTTTATATATTTCAAACACAACAATCACACATTCACTTGTCTCTTTTTACCCACTTAAACACAAAATGTTTGATTTGAAGAATGTTGTCACGGGTTTTTCACAAGAATACACTTCAAGCACCTACCTAGCACAAAATTTGGTTTGTAAACATGGCTCTACAAGGTGGTCTTGCTACCTAATCAAGGATTTAGTATGTATTCTGTTCAAAATGGACTTTAATATCTCATCCCCCAAGTATGTTAGGAGGCTTCCCACATGCACCAAAGTATGATTTTGCACATTCTGTGAGGACTACTAGACGAAGGTTGAAAAATTAAGATCCTTTTGTCATGCACCCCATTAAGGATATATGTGTTTCATTTTAGAGTGGGTTGGATTCCCATAGAAAAAGTGAGTGTATCCCACTTTGGGTTGTCCCTCTCACTGGCCTTGTTAAGGAAAACTTGGGAGGCGATCCCACCATTGCTCTAACATGTATATGGAAAACAAGAAATGAACTTAGGCCAACAAGTTTGGGAGTTTCATTCACTTAAAAAGTGAAGAGAATATCCCTATTGTCTTTCTTTGTTCCTAACACTCAAACACAAGTTTGTTCTTTCCCAATCTCTTGACAAGGAGATTCTTAAAATTGAAGTGTTTGGTTCATTTCCTATTTTACTTAAGCTATGTTCAAATAATGCCACAATTTAATCAAGTGCAAGCTTGAAAAGATGAATACCTTTCCTTTTGTAGCTAGCCTAAGCTAGGGGCATTTTTGAAAGGTTTTGTCATTTTTCACCTTACCTTCGCCATAGCTCCTCCCAATGTGCTTGTCCTCCAACAAGTTAGTCAACACCAACAATCACAATGAGGGAAAATCAAAGCAAAATGAATGAAGCAACTAATTATGTATTGAACTTTTGAACACCTTAATTGCAAAGTTTTAAGGAAAACTTGAACTTAAGGACTAAAAATCCAATTTAAAGATACAAATTTCAATTTGTAGGCTTCAATAACAGCAAGATATTTTTGATATACCTGATTGTCTTCTTCTTGTGTTGTTTCAAGAAGCACTTTGATATGGGCTACATTCTCCTTCTTGATCTTTTTGGCCAAAGCTTTGCCCTCCTAATTGAATTTTGTCTCTAGTTTTCTCGCCTTTTTATGCCCTGTCATCTTGCAGAATAAAAGTCATTTTGCCATAGTCAAATTAATTAATTCATGAATTTTTGCAAAAGCACACCAAAATTAATTGAAAGCGCTATTTTATTGTTCAAAAGCACAGCTAATCTAATTGAAAGTGCTATTTGAATCTATTAATAAAATGCAAAAGTACATAAATAACTATTAAAAGCGCTACTGGAATAAGCAAAGGTGGTAAAATTTATGCAAAAGCGCTAAGAAAACTAGTGAAAGCACCTGGTAGTCAGGAGAAAAGTGCTCTTTTATGATGCGAAAGCATTGAAAGATAAGAAGACTGAAGATAGGAATCACAAAGGCATTGCAGATTGACGCAAAGGCGCACAACTTTCCCACAGAAGTGCTGAAATAGTGAGTGAAAGCATTGTTTCTTCTAGCAAAAGCATTTCTTAATCTATCAAAAGCACTACTTCCTAAAAAAGCTGAGGGTTAATGACATGAAAATTTGGAAATAATGCAAAATTTTTGTATGATTAATAAAGTAGAGCATTCTACCCCACGGTGGGTGCCATTTTGTACACTAAGGAAAGTGCCTTCATAGAATTAAGGTTAATCAATAAATGAGAATAGTAACTAAATACAACCACAAAGCAATAGAGAAAATATTTAGCAAAATAATGACTAATTGAGCATCCTATGGCTCTCTAACTAAGAATGTTAATGAATAGCTCTCAGCAAGCTTCCATTAATGACAGTCCTAGAATGAGAATGATAAAGATAACAAGCTATTGCTAACAATCAGATCAAAGTAAATGCTAAAATGCTTCTCAAATGCCTTTCTAAGCTCAAATTGCAAGAGGTTCAACGCAATTCTCAGATGTGTGGATGATACTTATGAAGGAATTAGGCCTTCCTTTTATAGATTTTCCAATGGTAGGGGGTGTAGTTGTATTTGATCATGGTTAAACCTTGGTTAAGTCCTTGGTTCCACCCTTTGAAGACAAAGCAAAGTTTGTGTACTCAAAGCTTGGGACAAGTAGATAAGATCAATGGTCAAGATTCTCTTTCACTTTGAGTGATTGAGATTGAGTTTGGCTTGATCCATGTGAATGCCTTTCCTTTAATCTCATTGGTTGGTTGATTTTCCTCCCTTTGTGGTTGTTGAGAGTATTTAAGATTTATTAATTGATTTAAATGAATTATTTTAGCCATCTACCCCTTGAATGGGTTGAATTTGATTTAATCTAAGACTATACAATTAATTGATTTAATTGTATTTTGATTTGATTGCACTTGATTAAAATGCTCTCAATTTTGATTGATCTTGAATTAGGATTTGATTTTTGTTTTGATTGGCTAATTATGCATTGTGATTCAATTGATTCAATTATGTCCTAAATTTTCTCTTATTTGCCTTGATTTTCTTTGAATTGTCTTTGTCCATTTTTAGGTGATTACAATATGTTTCACGTATCCATTATTAGAAAGTATATTCTTTATTAGACTCATGTTTTGGATTGGAACACTTTATAGTTAGAGGATGGGTAGTTGGCTTTGGAGCTAGTGCATATACTCCAGTAGTGGACTTTGACCCTTAAGGGTCACAACATAGAGTAGGTAAGGGTCCAATGGGACCCCAGTGATGAAACCTCTGCCACTTGGGAGGATACTAGTAGACTCAAATATGCATACTCATACTTATTTGTAGGCTTCCAAGCGTAAGCCTAATCCTTGGGGGAGAGGGTGTAATGCCCACCCTACTATCTGCATATTTTGGATTGGCAAGATTAGTACTTTGATACTTTGGATTATGTGTGTGGACTCTATTAATTTATGATGGACATTTCATTTCATATTTATTGGTTAATATAGTATATTATGAGATATTAAATGATTTGGAATAAAATGATGAATGGCTAAAGAGGTATTAATAGTGAAATGTTAATACTTAATTTATATATTGTTCTAACCCTGCTAACCCCATTATGTTTTGATGTTTACACTGGTTTATGTGAGTGAAGGATGAGGAGAGGCAGACGTAGTTACTCCTATAGGAGATCAACATGATGTCGCATTCCCCCTCATTGTTTTCTACTGTCTATATATATATATATATATATATATATATATATATATATATATATATATATATATATATATATATATATATATATATATATATATATATATATATATATGCATGTCGGTTGGTGATGTAGGATGCAGGTACCAAACATTGTCTCCACCTGGCTACATAGGTCTGAGCATGCCTTCAAAATCCTCAAATTGTTGTGGTGTGGATATTTTAACAATCTACTCTCAGAATTACCCGTGGACTTTGAATTTTGTTTAGGAGGTTACCTAGTTGGGGGATTTGAATACAGTTTATGTTGTGGTCTTTTGATTTATGATTCAATGTTGTTCTGAGATTATGTTATGAGCTAGAATTAACTTTGTATATATGTAAATTATTTATTCTATACTTGTGTTATAATTGATTGTATGTTATATAGGTATGTGTATATGTGAGTGCACACACATATACCCATGCATATATAAATGATATTATTTATGTTTTGTTGTTGCTCGGGTAAATGGTATTTTAAAAATTAATTAAAATGTATTTAATTAAAAGTGAAAATAAAAGAAAAAACTCTTTGTAGTAAAACTAGCTATCTAAGAGGGAGTTGAACTCAAGACCTCCTAGAAGTTAGGCTAGTTGGTTTCCAATAATGCTATCTATTTTCCTTGAAAGATTTTTGTTTATTCTTCTTGTTATAGTTTTCTTTAAAACCTATTTTAAATAAGTTTATTAAAAACTTTGTTAAGTGTTTACAAGACTGATGTTAATATGATTTAGAACAATAGAGAGAGGGGGTGAATCAGTTGTTCTCAGGTCCTGATGTATAAAATAACTTCAAAAACTTTTCCTTAAATCAGATCAAGCAACCAAAACAAACTCGATCATCATTCATTCAATAATAGAAAACATATAACACTGCAATCCACTACCCAGCTATAACTAACTTGTAAAACACAGAAATGTTCAAACCAAAACATTCACACAAGTATTGACACCAGAATTTATAATGGAAACCCAATATGGGAAAAACCACTTTGTAACATGCTACTATTATTTTCACTCTTCTAAAGTGAGCTTGGTTAAAACCCAACCCTGTCAAAGGTTATAATACACACTGTCAGGTGTGACCCGGTTAAAGGATTTCAATCACCTTGTTAAAAGTGAGCCTTGTTACAAGACTTACATACACTCCATTAGAATGCAACCTTGTTCAAAGGATTTAACATATGACCATTAGGTCAACCTCTGTTAAAAGGATTTTGACTATTACAATGGTTAGAAAGTAGCAACAGTATTGATCTGAAAAACATACAACTCACTTTGCAAATATCAGAGCCAATTCCGTACATAAATGCTGGTTTACTGACTTTGAAACTTTGTCATTTCCATCTCTGATCTGCTTGGAACTTTTCTTCAAGCAATCACCACATTCCTCCTTCAGCCTTTTCTCTTATACAGTCAATAAAACTTACTATTCTTCCAAGATCTCCTTCACCCATGCATTCTCATACCTAATGTTTAGGTTCCCTTAATACTTTTTTCTGTTAGGTTAACTTATCTTTTGCCACTTAATCTCCTTCGTAGATCTTAGGGTTAGGTCAGATTCATTGAATCTACCCACTTCATGTTCTTCATCTCCTCTTCTAGTTTCATCTCAAATCTCATAAAAATTTACAATAAAACATTTTACAAAGCATTAAATGCTTCCATACAATCAATAAATAAAGTCAACACATTTTACATAATCCAAGAAATCAACAATGTCGGCTCCAAATCTGAATTCTCTTCAAATATAAAAATGTTGATGCTTGGTCAATACTGTGATCATCCACTTGGTCTTCATGTAAAACACTCGGTCACTACTAAAATTGTTTCCTTAGCATATATTGTCTTCCTCGGCAATTAACTGATACTCAGTCGACACTAGATTTTTGCTCGGCATACACTAACTCGGTCGATACTAACATAACTCAGCTTAAACATGATTTCTTCATTTTTTCTTGGTTAAGCCTTTTAGTCCTCAATCTTACTAAGATAAACAATACATTGTCCCATCATTGTACAACATAGTCAAGTACACTTTGCAGTATCAAGATAACTCAACCTTTCCCTAGGTGCTATTGTTACCATCCTTTCTTTCCCTTCTCACAATAGATATAGTACTTTCCTAAGTAGCAACAGTCTTACCAGTTAAGGTTTGACATTAGTGATAGTACAACAATTGATTCAATTGCATTTTCCAACAATCTCCCTCTTTGGCATTGATGGCAACACCATATGATATCACCTGAATAACACATGGATTACCAACCAATCCAAAAAACTTATCTATCCATCAAAGAAAATTTATAATATCATTAGCTTCATTCTGATTCAAAATCTATAAATCTCACTTCTATGACCGTCAGAAGTATCTGGATCTTCCTCTATCTTGATCTTTCATTTCTGTTCATCATCCCTACTCTTTAGTTCATGTGTTATAATATCATTTCAGTTCAATCTCCCTCTTTGACAAAAATGCCAAAGCAGCAACTAAAACTTACATCCAACAGATGTAGATGTAGCTGTGTAGCTCAGTGTTTCTCCCTCTGTCAACTTGCTTATGATGGATTTGTTGTCTTTTCTTGTTCTTCATAGCTCTAGGACAATCCTAAAGTGTGACAATCTTCTGCATCAATTTCTCAATTATTTTGTTCTAGCATATTTGATGCAGTGCTCCTAGCTTGACTAGGCAGCCTCAGTTAGGGGAAGGACCCCTAATTGACTTCTCAAGTATTCATGAGCTTCTTTAGGTTAAGCTTTAGTGAATATGTCTGCCAATTGTTCTTTTGTATTCACATATTCCATTTGGAGTTCCTTGTCTTGTACCAATTCCCTCAAATAGTGATACTTGATTACTGCTTGGTCTTAGTGTGCATCATTGGATTCTTAGAAATATTGATGGCACTTGTGTTGTCACAGAAAATAACAACAGGTTTAGTAATTTCTTCTTTCATGCCTATCAACAACTATTTTATCCATATTAAATTTGAATAGTTTACTATAGCAGCAACATACTCAGCTTCAGTAGTAGATTGGGAAATGCAATTTTGTTTCTTTCTTGTCCAGGAGACTAATCTCTGTCCAAGAAAGAAAGCTCCACCACTAGTGCTCTTTCTATCATCTACATTTCTTTCCCAATCAGCATCAGTGTATACTCTAAGTTCAAATTTGTCATTCTTCTTGTAATATAACCCATAGTCAGCAGTTCCTTCCAAGTATCTCATGATTCTTTTCACCGCCATCATGTGTATTTCCTTAGGATTGGCAGAGAATCTTGCCATAATCCCAATAGCTAGTGCAATATCTAGTCTACTATGTACAACATACTGTAATTTTCCAATCATGGATCTGTATAAAGTCTGGTTAACTTTTGCAGCATCATCATTCTTAGATAACTTTTTTCCAGTAACCATAGGAGTTCCCACTAGTCTAGCATCTTCCATTCCAAAAGTTTTCATTATTTGATTAACATACTTAGACTATGTAATGAAAATTCCTTTCTTCATCTAATATACTTGTAAACCAACAAAGAATTTGATCTCACCAAACATACTCATTTCAAATTTAGTTTGCATTTCTTTTGAAAATATTTTACACAATGCATCTTGTCCACCAAAACTAATGTCATCAACAAAAATTTTGGCCAATAGAATACCTTTTCCTTCTTCATCCTTCAAGTATAGATTGCTTGTGTCATTTTTTCTTGAAAATCCAATCTGCATCAGAGAGTTATGCAACCTCTCATACCATGCTCTTGGAGCTTGTTTTAATCTATACAATGCTTTGTTCAGTTTGCATACCATGTGTCTTCTGTTTGGATCAATAAAACCTTTTGGCTGTTCTATGTAGACTTCTTCTTCTAGTACACCATTTAAAAATGTAGACTTGACATCCATTTGATATACCTTTAAATCTTTATAAGCAGCATATGCAAGCAGAGTTCTTACTCCTTCCAATCTAGCTACAAGGGAAAATGTCTCCCCATAATCTATTCCTTCTTCTTGTGCATAGCCTTTGCATACCAACCTAGCTTTTTTCCTAGTGATTTCACCTTTTTCATTCAACTTGTTTTGAAACACCCACTTTGTTCCTATAACATTCTTATCTACAGGTCTCGGCACCAGAGTCCAAGTTTCATTCTTCTCAATCTGGTCAATTTCTTCATTCATTACTTGTATCCAGTCTTCATTTTCTAATGCCTCTTTAGTTTTCTTAGGTTCAAACACATATAGTAAGCATGTTGGATCCATGGTTTTGCTTGCTGTCTTTATCTCCAATTATCTATTTAGGCTTGTGATGTCTTCTTACATATTTTGCCAAAATAGGTTCAGCATTTTTCTCCTCTATTTCATCAGGTTCCTCAACAAGATTGTTAGATTCAACCTCTAAATGCTCAACAACCTCTTCCTAATACTCCGCATTGCTTGCCTGAGACTCGGCATCAGGTGCAAGTCTATTACCTACCTCTTCCATTTCCTCAATGTACACAAAACATTTGTAATCTTCTGGTTCTCTTTTGCTATCGACTTCATTTCTTTCTGCATACTCATCAATTTTTACATTCACACTTTCCACAATTGTGTTAGTGTTAGAGTTCAAACACTTATAAGCTTTACTTTTTGTGGAGTAGCCTAGGAATATGCCTTCATCACTCTTGGCATCAAACTTTCCATTCCTATTGTCTTTCAATAAGTAACACTTGCTTCCAAAGATTCTAAAGTATTTAACACTTGGTGCATGCCCATACCATAATTCATAGGGTGTCAGATTTGTACCTTTCTTGATCTGTACCTGGTTAAGAGTGTAAATAGCTATACTTATAGCTTCTTTCTAGTATTTTTGTGCCACATTCTTTTCAATCAATAATGTCCTTGTACAGTCCAAAATAGATCTATTCCTTCTTTTTGCTATACCATTCTGTGGAGGTGTCCTTGGTACAGACATTTATCTTTTGATTCCTCTATCATTGCAAAATAGATTGAATTCATTTGATGTAAATTCTCCACCTTGGTCAGATCTAAGACATTTCAGGTTCCTACCTGTCTCCTCAACTTTTGCCAAATACCACTTAAAATATTGAAAAGCATCATATTTTTCTTTTAGAAACATTACATGCATCATCTTAGTATGATCATCAATAAACAAGATAAAGTATCTAGCTCCATAGTAACTTTGTATACCCATAGGTCCACAAAGGTTAGTATGAACCAAATCTAAAATGTGTTCACAAGTAAAGGTTTTGCTCTTGAAACTTGACTTAGTCATTTTTCCTAACTGGCATTCTTTGCACACCACATTCTTGGGTTTCTTCGATCTAGGTAAGCCTCTTACTTTCTTCTTCTTACTTATCTCTACCAGACTGTCAAAGTTAACATGACATAGCCTCTTATGCCATAACCAAATGTCATCAAGTTGTTCTATCATACATATTTCTTCAGATAGGTCAAGATATAACAAATTACCTCTAGTCTGCTCACCACTTCCAATTAGTTCACTATTAGCATCAAATATCTTAGCTTTCTCTTGATGAAATTCCACTTGGTAACTAGTTTTGTTGAGTTGAGCAACACTTAGCAAATTATAATTCAATCCTTCAACCCAATAAGAATTTTCACAAGAGATTTTATCAGTCAGTTTAATCAATCATTTTCCTCTAATAGGACATGGTGCATCATTACCAAATGTTACACTTTTACTTTTATAATGATGTAAGGTCTTAAACTTACTTTTGTCACCAGTCATGTGATGTGAACAACCACTATCTATAATCCATTTGTCATTCTTGTTCGCATAGGAAATCAATGCAGTTTTCTCATCCTCATCAGATTCATCTTTCATTACAACGTAGACTACCTCAATTTCAAAATCATTACTATCAGTGTCAGTCTCTTCTTCAGCAATGTAACAAGATTTATTACCTTTTCCTTTGTAGTCTTTGTACCTTCGTATCCTTTGTTATCTCTTCTATCTTTGTGTTTGTTGTTTCTTTCTTCATCTTTCTCCTTCTTGTTAGGACATCTACCAACTATATGACCAACTTTATTACATGTAAAACATATAATAGGGAGTTTACCTTTATATTTTCCTTTTCCTCTTCTAAGTCTTCTAGCCATAAGAGCTTCTAGATCTTCAAGGTCTGCATCAATAGTGTCACGGTCACTTTCACTTTCGCTTTCACTTTCACTGGTGCATCTTTCTTTTTCTTTTTTTAGCTTGTTCAGAACTAAACGTGACTTAAAAGTAGATTCAACAGTTCCAATACTACCAACAGTGAAATTATCATAGTTAGATAGTTCAAAAGTAGTTAGTTTGCCAATCAAACCTTCCAAAGTAAGCACATTTCCAGAGTTACATCTATATTCTTGAATAGCTAAGATCTTAATAGCATATATAGGACGTAGGGTTCTTAGCACTTTTCCAATTATGGTCTCATCATCAATAGTTCCATTTGTTCCTCTAATAGCATTCACAACTTCTTTTATTCTACCACAATATTGTGCAATGTTTTCATCTTCATTCATTCTCATTTCATCAAACTTACCTCTAAGACTCTCAGCTTTAGCTTTTAGCACATATAGATCACCACCATAGATCTTTGCAAGAGTGTCCCACATATCTTTACCAGTTGTGTAGTCCTTAATATCCTCAAATTCTAGATAGCTTATGGCAGATGCAATTTCTAGCATTGCCTGATTATGTTCTTTCTTAGCTCTCATTTCCTCGCTAGTCAAAGGTGCAACAGGTGTGACATAGTCATGCTCAATGTAGTATTTTGTAGAATCCCCAATACCAGCCAGATGTAGCTTCATCAAGCTTTGCCATGCAGGGAAGTTTTCTTTGTTCAACTTCAGTACCTCCTTCTTATACATCTTGATCATTTGCTTCAAGTCCCTTTAAAATTGTTTTCTATAGAAACCAATAAGAAACACAGCTCTGATACAAATTGTTAATATGATTTAGAACAACAAAGAGGGGGGGTGAATCAGTTGTTCTCAGGTCCTGATGTATAAAATAACTTCAAAAACTTTTCCTTAAATCAAATCAAGTAACCAAAACAAACTCAGTCATCACTGATTCAATAATAGAAAACATTTAACATTGCATTCCACTACCCAACTATAACTAACTTGTAAAACACAGAAATGTTCAAACCAAAAAATTCACACAAGTATTGACACTAGGATTTATAGTGGAAACCCAATATGGGAAAAACCACTTTGTAACTTGCTACTATTATTTTCACTCTTCTGAAGTGAGCTCGATCAAAAGCCAACCCTGTCAAAGGTTATAATACACACTGTCAGGTGTGACCCGATTAAAGGATTTCAATCACCTTGTTAAAAGTGAGCCTTGTTACAAGACTTACATACACTCCACTAGAATGCAACCTTGTTCAAAGGATTTAACATATGGCTATTACGTCAACCTCTATTAAAAGGATTTTGAATGTTACAATGGTTAGAAAGTAGCAGCAGTATTGATCTAAAAAACATACAACTCACTTTGCAAATATCAGATCCAATTCCATACATAAATGCTAGTTTACTGACTTTGAAACTTTGTCATTTCCATCTCTGATCTACTCAGAACTTTTCTTCAAGCAATCACCACATTCCTCCTTTAGCCTTTTTTCTTATACAGTCAATAAAACTTATTGTTCTTCCAGCATCTCCTTCACCCATGCATTCTCATACCTAATGTTTAGGTTCCCTTAATACTTTTCTCTATTAGGTTAACTTATCTTTTACTGCTTAATCTCCTTCGTAGATCTTAGGGTTAGGTTAGATTCATTGAATCTACCCACTTCATGTTCTTCATCTCCTCTTCTAGAATCATCTCAAATCTCATAAAGATTTACAATAAAACATTTTACAAAGCATTAAATGCTTCCATACAGCCAATAAATAAAGTCAACACATTTTACATAATCCAAGAATTCAACAATGTCGGCTCCAAATCTGAATTCTCTTCAAATATAAAAATGTTGATGCTTAGTCAATACTGTGATCATCCACTTGGTCTTCATGTAAACTGGTCGGTCACTACTAAAACTGTTTCCTCGGCATATACTGTCTTCCTCGACAATTAATTGATACTCGGTCGACACTAGATTTTTGCTCGGCATACACTAACTTAGTTGATACTAACATAACTCAGCTTAAACATGATTTCTTCATTTTTTCTCGGTTATGCCTTTTAGTCCTCAATCTTACTAAGATAAACAATACATTGTCCCATCATTGTACAACATAGTCAAGTACACTTTGCAGTATCAAGATAACTCAACCTTTCCCTAGGTGCTATTGTTACCATCCTTTCTTTCCCTTCTCACAATAGATATAGTACTTTCCTAAGTAGCAACAGTCTTACCAGTTAAGGTTTGACATCAATGCCAATACAACAATTGCTTCAATTGCAATTTCCAACAAATGATTGGTTTGATTTTCCAACCAACTAAGGAATTCGGAGAAGTTTCTTCCTATAAAGAAACTCCTACGGCCATATAGTTTGAGGTTAAATATTTGTATTTTGAGTGATTTGGGGATTAGAGTTTTAAAGGATGATTTTGATGTTTTCTGTATTGATTTTTTCAAAAAATTTATTTGAAGTTTTTGTGTGAGAATTCTATGGTTTGGTGAGGGCAAGGGTGTGTGGATTTTTTTGAAGATTGGTTTCCAGAGGAAGATATCTAGGAGGCTACCAACCCAAGGCTTCATGATTTGTAGAGAGTACTCTAGTCATTGGAAGAGGATTCTACCACATACTCTAATAATTTTATTGCTATATGGTAGATAACTTTGTATTGGGAAAAAAAGGAAACTTATTTAAATGTCATGATTACTGTGTGTTTTATTTTTGCATCCAGGAAGTAATTATGTAATTTTATGTATATGTTTTTGGTATTGTGAACTCTTCTTGGTGGTTAGAAATGGTTGTGATCATGTAGGATGGTGTATTTTATTGTTTTTGAATGGATTAGGAAATTTTAGGAATAATTAGGAAAGGTTAGGAAGGTTTAGGGAAAGGTTGCAGACATATTTTCCCAATTTTGCTTCTCTAGCCTTTCTCTATACATTATTGTTTTTATTGGATTATCTTGTCTAGGACTTGGGCTTGTGTTGAGGATGCATTTTGGATATGGTATTGAGGTCCTTGCATTAGGTAGACCTTAGGGAACCTTTCCCAGGTACTCTCCACATCCTAAAATGTCAGTTTTGGGCATTTTCAAGAAGTTTTGAATTCAATTTTGATAAAGCATCCTATAGTGTCCCATGAATATATACTCATACCCATATGAAACTTGGTCAAATGTCATATGAGCATCACTAGAATGTCATATGGGTAGCCATAGAATGTCATTTGGGGTTTTTATGGGTTTCAGGGGCTCAAAATTTGTAGAATTTGGGCTTAGACACTCTATAATTTATTCCCTATGATTGGGTTTCTTTTTGAATCACTTTTGAATGTCTATGCATGGTTTTTTTGGTATTATAAGATGTTTTGTAAGTGATTTCAATACTTGGCTTATGCTTGAATCCATATTATGAGGCTAGGACTCGTTCGAGTGCCCTGAGTACACCAGAGGGCTCCCTAGACCTGCAAGATGGATCTTTTTGAAGTACTCAATGGTTCCATGGCTTGTGTGTGTGGGTAGGGGACTAGGTACCCTAGGTGAGTGGCTCACCATAGGTGTTGGAACCCTGAAGTTGTTTCCAAATGATCTTATGGGTGGGTTAGTAAAAAGTGATAACATAATCATGAATTTGGGAAAGGGGGGAAACAAAAGATAATGAAAGACACATAATAAATTCCACATAGTCATGTTGGTGTATCGGGACCATAAGTAACTACCTGGGAGGATCCCTATTTAGAAAGGGGGTACCGAGGTTGCATGGTTTCCAAAGAGGATCCCAAAATACAGGATATGTGATGACACTCACCTAGAGCGTATGCTAGAAACCTAACCCTTGTTAATAGTAAAGTGGTTGTTATGTTTTGTATTTTTTTTCTAATTAGGCTTTTGTGAAGCCTTAGATTTCTTAGGGCCTTGTGAGTATCTTGGTTCTATCTCCTAGCACGTGGGGTGGAACTTCATCAATTTCACATGGTTGGGTGGAAAATATCTTTTGAGGTCATGTTTGTGGTTCATGACTTGGATGAATTCAGTTTCATTCAATGATAAAGACCTTTCTATTTTGTATCATGTATTATTGAAGATGAATATGTAAAGAAATGTTTGTAAAGCCTTCAGGCCATTCATGTACTTTCTATTGTAATGGGATTAATTATCAGAAACTATATTGAAAATCAAAGCAATGTAATCATGAGGGATAGTTCTAGGGGTTTATTTTAAGGGATGTTATCTAAAAGATCAAAGTTGAAATATAAAGTGTAAATGTTGAATTATCTTCTCTATATCTCCTATCATGAAATGAAAGGAAATGTTTCTTATGTTAAGGTTAAAATATAAATTGTAAAGAATAGCTATTCAATGCGTAGGATAGAGAAATGAAGTTGACTTAGGAAGTAAGGGATATATTTGTAAGTGAAATGTTACTTTCTTACCCTGTCTCTTAAATTCTGGAATGTAAAAGTAAAGAAAAGAAATGGAATTCAAATTTGAATAGTATTACAAATATGTTGGTAAATGAAATCATTAAGGGAACCTTAAGGAATGTATTTGTGAATGTATTAATGATGTAATGTTAGAAAAAAAATTGATAGTTGTAAATTTAGGTCATAAGACCTGATTCCTTATGGGTTCCCTAGTGGGGACATTACACTAAAACAACCTTTGAAGTAGGACTAGCATATATAATTTTCTTTTAAGACTATATTTTAGCTAATTAACATTAAAAAAAATAAGGAACAACAACATTGATTACACACTCTATTCTTTAATCTATTTTAATAAAAAATGCAATCCATTATCAATTATTTCTTAAGTTAAACAACAAATATAAAATGGTCATCACTCTATTTTTCTTCAAGTTAAACAATAAATATAAAATGGTCATTTCTCTATAATTTATTTAAGTAACTATTGTTAGTAAGGATTGCACCCAATTTGCTAAGTGTTAAAACCTGGCAATCCTGTGAAACATGGGACTATTCTCAAGCTGTGGGTAACCTATTCAAGAATAGACCACCAGATTAAGGGTCGGCTTCCCTTTGGATCACTTTAAATCTAAACTTAGCCTTATCAAACAACCCTTCTTGCTAAAAAAACCACTAACTACCTGAGATAACTTCTCTAGCTTATTGCTACTCACACCAAACTGAAAGAAAACTGGAAACAAACTTGTGCCAGGCAATTAGGGAAACACATAAAGCTAAAAACTCTAACTTACTAATGCACCGGGGAGAACCAAACCTCAAAAACAAGCCTTGAGGTGAATCCCATTCAATAGAATGGGAAGCTCCTCTCCATCCATATCAGTCAGCTAAAAAGCATTATGGGCCTTGCATTTAACCACCATGAAGGGTCCACTCCATATAGCATTGAATTTAGTATGCATTCTCAGTTTATGCTTTGATTCATGCCACTTAAGGATGAGGTCTCCTTTCTTGAAAACTCTAGGTATGGATCTTTTATCAAAGCTTTTCTTCATCTGAGAATGATGAGCTTCTAGGATCTCTAGTGCTAGTTTCCTTACTTCTGCAAGCTCAACTAACTCAGCAAGCCTAACTTGCATAGTATCTTCTTCCATTAGATCAATCTCCTTGATTAAACTCAAAGTAGGCAACTCAGTAGAGAAAGGAATTTTAACTTCTTTCCCATAAACAAGTGTATAAGGAGAGTTACCTATAGACCTCTTAGGTGTTATTCTATCTACCCATAATGCTAGCTTCAACTTGATGTGTCAATCCCTCTGGTTTGCTTTAATAGTCCTTTTGATGATCCTCAGCAAGTTCTTGTTTGTTGATTCTGCTTGACCATTACCTTGAGGGTAATAGTTAGATGAGGTATTTAGCAAGATATTGTGCTTTAGCACCCATTCTGAGATTCTCATTCCTAGAAATGCCATAGCATTGTCTGAAATGAAAGAGTCTAGAGTGCTAAATCTAGACACAATGTCTTGGTAGAAATTTAGGATAGAGGTCTCATTTGCTTCCTTCAATGCTACAGCCTCTATCCATTTTGTAAAATAATCTATAGCAGTAAGTATCCATTTATGTCCAGCACTGGATGGAGGATTGATAGGTCCAATGAAGTCTAAACCCCATTTGGAGAAAGGTTTCTCTACTTTGATGGGATGTAGAGGGAGGGCTGCTAAATTTTGTTTACCAGCAAACAAAGCATAGTTCTTTCACTTGCTTACCCAATCAAATGCATCCTTGTATAGGCTAGGCTAGTAGTACCCAGCTCTCATCACTTTTAGAGTAGTGGTTCTAGTTGCAAAGTGTCCTCCAGAACTTCCATCATGAAACTCTTCTAGCATTTTGTCTACTTGGCTAGTTTCAACACATCTCAACAAGACACCACTATGGTCTCTTCTATATAGAACATCATCAATAATGATAAATGGGATATCTTGGAGTCTAAATTACCTCCTTTTGCTCCTATCAAGGCCTTGAGGGCATTGACCAGTTGAGAGATAATGTTTCATCTCTGTTGTCTAGCTTGCACTCTGTTATGCATTCTAATTAATCAGGACAAAATCTTCTTCTTGCTGGTTTTTATCTATTCTTCCCTCATTCATCTGTTCACATAGCCCTTTTCCCCTAATCAACTTAGTCACTTTGATCTAAATATCATATTCCATGACTTTGGTGATCCAACCAGCCCTCTTGTGGCTCAGATCCTTATTCAATAGGAAATCTTTTATGCAAGGGTCAACAACCAATAAGTGCATTGTGATATTGGATAGCAAGTGCCTCAATTTTTTCAAGCTCCTCACTATTGCTAAAACATTTTCTCTATAGGAGTATAATTCATCTCATAACCATCTAGACCTTGACTATAAAAAGCCACTAGCTGCTCCTATTTCTCAACATTCTACTGGACTAACATGGCAGAGATACTATCAATGTCCCCAAAAGTATACAAGATAAAATATTTAGAAAAATCAAGGTTTACCAAAGTAGGAGCAGAAGCAATTGCTTCCTTGATCTCTTTAAAGCATCTCTTTCCTTCATTTGTCCAATGAAAAGTTGAGTTCTTCTTCAACAACTAGATCATAGGCTTTAGTAGTGCCGCAACATTTGGAATGAACCTTCTCAAGAAGTTGATTCTTCCAAGGAAAATCTGCAGTCCCTTCATGTGAGCTAGCAAGGGTAGTGCCATGATGGCCTTTATCCTCTCAAGATCAATTATTGTCCCTTTCTTAGAGACAATATGCCCTAGCAAGCTACCTTGATGGACAACAAAGATGCATTTTTTAGGACTCAATGAAACTCCAAATTCTCTGCATCTTTCAAAAATCTACCTCAGATGAACCAGGTGATCATTAATATCTTTTGAAAAAATAGTTATATCATCCAAATAAACTAGAACAAACTTGTTCATCAAACCAGCAAACACCATCTCCATGGCTTTCTAAAATGTAGCACCAGCATTAGATAGTGAAAAAGAAATCTTCATGTATGCCATGGTGCCCCATTTGGTGGTGAATGTTGTCTTGTATTGGTCTTCCTCTTTGACCAGGACCTGGTTATAACTAGAAAAGCCATCTAACAAAGAAAATTTGTCAAACCCTGAGACATACTGCAATACCTATTCTATGGAGGGCAATGGGTGGTGGTCCTTGAGTGAGGCTCTATTAAGGTCTCTAAAATCCACACATAACCAAATTTTTCTATTCTTATTCCTGACATGTACTAGATTGGAAACCCAAGAGGTGTGTTTAATGGGAAAGTTAATATTGGCTTCAATCATTTTCCTCAACTCTATTTTCATCAACACTTCTAATTTAGGATTGATAGTTCTCTATTTTTGTCTCACTGGTTTTGCATGGGGTTCTAGCTCAATGGTGTGTTGGGCTAAGTGGGGATCAAATCCTTTCAAATCATAGTATTCCCATGCAAAAACATCATTAAAATCTTGACATAATGAGATAAAGGCCTTCTTTTCTAGCTGAGTGCATACCTTTCCCAACTTGAGGGACTTGTCTTTGAGAATCTCTATAGGCTAGTAGTGCTCTTCCTTGATTGTCATGTTGGCCTTGTCCCCTCTGAGCTGATCATCAGAATTAAAAATGGACTCAAGGGTGACTAGTTCATTGAGAAGCTTGTTAGTTTTCAACCGCAACATCTAGTCATTATACTGGTGAGCATGTTTATTCCAATTAACCTTAGAGAACTTAGCTTCTTCTATTAAAAAATTGAAAATATGATCATCATTTTCAAAGACTTTCTAGCTCACCTAATTGTCTGGTGTTGATGGTCTTACCAGAACTTTCACATGTTGCATTTTAGTGTTTGTCACCTCCTTTGGGATATCATATTCTACTCCTATGGTAGCCAGCTTGTCTGCCTGTTTGTTCTGATTTCTTGGGATAGCAACCAGATTAAAAGCACAAAAATCCTCCATCAAATCCCAAACCCTATGCTTATACATTTTGAGTGTATTATTTTTTTTGAGATTAGTGCCACGAATCTAATTAACCACTAATTTACTATCACCTAGAACCTTTAGACACCTTATTCCTCTTTGTCTAGCCCATTCTAAACCATGAATCAAGGCCTTATACTCTATTGTATTGTTAGTACAACTGAAAGAAAAATGAACACCAGAGTAATACCTTTGTCCTCTTGGAGAAATTAGGACAGCTCCTCCTCTTGAACCAACTTTGCTTCTAGCACCATCAAAGAACAACTGCCACAACTCACCATTCTAATCTTCAAAACACTTATCTTCCTTCTTCATCAAATCTAGAATCATAGCACCCTCCTCGTGGATAATATACATTCCAATACCAGAAATCTCCATATTTCTAAAAGGATTATCTTCTAAATCTCTTTCAGCCCATTCATCTAGGACAATATTAGGAATACTTCCAATAGTGGTCTTAGGTTTAGAATCAACTAGATCTTTCTCATGAAACATCAAATTGGCATTTATAGGGTTTGGGGTATAAGGTTTAGCATGGTTCTTTGCAAAAGCCTCAGACTTGATTCTAACCCTAGTCCCATATCTAGTTCTAAAGTATAGATGAGACCAATTAGCTAAGAGGTATCCCCCTAACCTAGTAGTGAAATCCCTACTTAGATAGATAGCAAAGTGAGGAGGCAGATCTATGACATAGAGATCCTGGGGAATAGAGAAGTTGGGACATTCATGTAGAGTGAGACTTAGGTCTTTAATGACTCCAATGGTTCTAACTGATGACCCATCCAACTGAACAACAGGCCTATCTATTGGCTCATAAGAAAATCCTAGAAGGTCTTCTAGCTATTTAGAAATCATAGAACTACTTTCCCCTAAGTCTATCATGCAATTATGAACCAAGAAATTTCCAACAACAAGAGTAACATAGAAAGGAGGGGGTTTAACCTATGGAGCAATGATGGGTTGCAAGTTGGCTTTTTTTGTTTGCTACTCCTTTTGAGATGTTTCAACCACTAGGATTCTAGGCTGTTCTGAGACAGCTTCTTGATTTGATGAAATCTTAGCCAATTCACTAAGTATTAGCTCCTTTTGCCTAGGGATTGCCAAAGTGTCCATCAAAGACATATTTATGGAGGTCTTCTTCATTTTTTCCACAATGTTAAAAGATCCCAAGCTTAGTTTAGACTGTCCCTTTGCTATAGAAGTCTCTGGTTGAGTGGATAGCAACTGTGTCACTGCCTTGGCTGGTTCCTTAACTTCTTTTGACTACTTTTGGATTGGATTTTGAACCACCTTGGGTTGTGGAGTCACAATAGGATCCTGTTGACTAGTAGAGACCACTTGTTCAGCCTCCAAAGCCTTCTTCTTTGACCTTGTGTTGGCTGCAACCGGAACATAGTTTTGGTTTTCATTTAGGAGAAAATTTACCCCACAAAAATCCTCCTTTTGAAAGTTAACCAGTTCCACCTCAGGTGTTTATAGCTTGTTTGGGGTAGCAACTTGACCTTGCTGAATCTCTAGTTCTTGAACCATCTCCTACGACATCATCACATTGTTCTACACCATGAGGGCTTGGGCATAGCCACTAGGACACATCCCTTGGGTATGTTGCTAATAAAATGGGTAATCCCATTGATATTCTTGCACCATGTTGTTCTGAGCTATAGGACCCAACTCTCTAGAACCACTAGGAATGTTAGGATTATAAGGCTGACTAGCTTACTGATTGTAATTTCTTGCTTGGCTTTACTGGCCTGATTGGTATTGAGATCTATTTTTCTAGTACTGAGCTTGATAAGGTTTTTGATAAGGCTATTGATAGGGCTTTTGATAAGGCTAGAACTGATGTTTCTTTAGACTAACCAGCTCATTAGTAATAGTTTGCAAGGCCTTTCTGATCTCATTCAGTTCTTGGGATTAGTTCACAATTGCATTAACAACTTGTTGAGAAGGAGTTGGGAGAGGTGGAATAGATGCCAAGGTTGGAATTACTTCAGAAACATGATGAAGCTCAGGAAAAATAGGCATTAGAGGCCTTGGGGCTATTTTTCCAGCTTGAATTAGGTTGTTTTCAACTCTTATGGCAAGATCATATGCTGCTAGTAAATTAGTCCCTCCCATGGATTGAGTCATAATAGAGATATCACTATTGAGGGCTCTTAGATAATATAGGAAATAATGCTAGCTTTAAGGTCTAACTATGGCTGATATTCTATTCCATGTCCTCTAAAATCTGAAATTAAAATCCATCATATACTCCTGGGGTGCCCTTTTAATCGTAGTCAAATACTCAACTAAAGAGAGATGGTCAGACTTCTCTTCAAATTTATTAGTCAAGGCTTGACCCAACCCATCTTAGTTGGCTATAGAACCAACTACTAAGCCTCTAAACCATTGCAAATATTTTCCTTTGATGGATGCTTCCAACAACCTCACA
Source organism: Chamaecyparis obtusa (assembly GCA_027943335.1). Classification (NCBI taxonomy): domain Eukaryota; kingdom Viridiplantae; phylum Streptophyta; class Pinopsida; order Cupressales; family Cupressaceae; genus Chamaecyparis; species Chamaecyparis obtusa. The sequence continues at coordinate 477,922 of BSBK01001309.1, read as the reverse complement.
GCCACATTATCTTGGGTTATATTATGGAGGGTGTAGAGGGATGCTACATCTCTTATATGCTCAATAGTGGAGGTCTAATCCTCTCTTGTGAAAATAGGTAAGCTCTTTAGAGATGATATAGGTATGTCATTATGTTGCTACAAATTCAAGGGGCTGCCTTGATTGAAAGCTATGAAAGGATGTTGTCTAGCCATTGGAGGATTAAGGGGAACTTGAACTATTGGTGCTACTTGCACTGGCTGAATTGGGGGAGTGGTTGCAGGAATACGAGTGAGATTAGGAGTGGGATTTGAAAATTGGGATGCACTAGTTTGGGCTTCTTTAGACCTCTTCTTGATAGATGGAAGCTCTGTATAAAAAAAAGAATTCTTACTCTGCCTAGTTGGGATCCCACTCATAAGCTTAAGTGTTGATCTACATGAAACAAGATTAGATTCACTAGGTATGATATCAAAACACAGTCACTAATAGTACAACAAAATAAATTGCATGTAAAAATTCTTAAAAATCAGACTCACTGAGTCTTCTGTCCCACCGGGCATGCAAAAAACTATTGTCACTAAGGATTGCACCCAATTTGCTAAGTGTTAAAACCCAGCAATCCTGTGAAACATGGGACTATTCTCAAGTTGTGGGTAACCTAATCAAGAATAGACCTCTAGTTTAAGGGTTAGCTTCCCTTTGGATCACTTTAAACTAACTAACTTTTAGGAGGAAAGAGAGAGAGTGCATAAGCAAATAACTGAAACTGATTTGAAAACAAGGTGATCCACTGAAATTGAAAGAAGATTCACAACTAAATTAAGCTTACTGCAATAGCAAAACAAAATTTAACTCAGTACTTGATTCTACCGCCTTAAACTACTTAGGAAAATAGGGTACTTGAAGCATAGAGAAGGGAAAATGACCACAATTATGATCTTTCAGTTGCACATGAATTGACACTATAGAGCTAAGATGAATTCCTGAACATTCAACTAGATCAACATGCATATTAAGGATACAAGACCATCACAATAATCCTACATGAGATTCAAAAGAAGAAATCCAAAATTGTAGGGAAACAAGAAGGATCAATTTTATTGCTGAAAAGAAACTAAGTACAAGATGTGTCTCTTAGAGCTACAACACTCATATCAGAGAGAATGGAATGAAGAGCTAACCTCCATTACGAAAAGTGAGAGGTATATAACTAAAACCTAGGTATCTGCATTTGTTTGAAAGCATTGTTGATTTGACCCACATTCGTGGGCACCATCCTTTAATTTGTATTTACTGATTTGGTGGCCATCTTAACATCCCTAAAATAAATTGGGTTCACTGTCAAGATGTAGTTCATTTTGGATTCATACCACTGTTGCATATCTATGCCCGTGAGCATCAATGCTTGATATATTCATCATTTACTTCTGCTATGCACTTTTGTTTATTACTGTATTACCATGGCTTGGCATGGTCAAGATGTCATTAATGTTGTTGATGTTTTGATCATGCTTGACTATTAGTCAATTTAGAATAATAGCATCATGACATGCATATCATGCTTTATGTGCTCTGTTGTACCCTACTATTTTCGTGGCACTACGAACTTGGACGGTGGCATCGTGGTTTGTAGACTCACTATTTTGAATGACTTAGGGCCTGTGAGGATTCACTGCATCATTTTTTTACATCTCCCACTCTGAATCTCTTAGTGTTTTATTCATCATATGATGCTTTTTTTTTACCAAAAAAAAAACTCGTGGATAGCTAAGGCATTGTTTACTTGACCTGTTTTGATAACATAGTGCCCGTGAGTAAACTAGGGCTCGCTGTTAATGTTTATTACATTATGATATGGTGCCCCATCAGCCACTCACTTTGCTTTCACCATTCTCCTTGTTGTTACCACAATTTTTGAAACCTCATACCACCATCTAGCCTCTAAAGCCTGCGAGCTAGAGCACAGTAATTGTTTAGAAACTCATTGTTGTTGATGCTTTTATTTTATTTTTTGTATTTAATGGGGCACCGTGAACCTCTTACTTTCATTTGAAACCCATGGACTACTATGGGATCATGGTATGCTCACTATTTTATATCTCGATTGAGGATCTTCAAGAGCTAAAGATACCATGATGTTACTTCTATGAGACCCGTGAGCTTATGTTCTGCAATCATTCTCACTGTCACCAATCTTGGGACCATGAGCTATAAAAATAAGATGCTTATACACTACATTTGATTGTTTATTGGTTCTATGGGAGCGTGGAGACCCATGCTCTAGCATTGACCTTTTACTGCCATAGTTTGAAAGTGTAGATATGCTAGCCTATTATTACTTGGATACTCATGGCTCCTCTGGGCCTATGAAACTTCACTATTGAATGATTTTTAAGGCCTGAACTATTATATTTTGCCTTGATTTGTGATATAATCACTACTACCACCTCAAAAGGCCATGAACCACACTTGCAACTCACTGTTGTTTTTTATTCTCAGGATGCATCAAGCTTTGATATGGTACATGTCTTGAGTGTCCACTGTATTCGAGCCTATGAACTTTTTGGACATCATGTTGTCATATTATGATGACTTCATTCTTTTTTTGACTCATGTTTTCTTCTTGTACATGGACCCTATGGTACTCTCATTTTCAAGACCATTAGCTGATTGTATAATATTTGTTGTGACCCTCACTGCATCATGTGTTCGAGATCCATTGATGGTGTATTATTTGGTGTTCATTTATATTTTCATATGCACATATTTGTTCACTATTCCATATGAGATATGCCATGCCATGTCACTGATCTTAGCAAATGTACCCCCTTTTGCATTTGGTTCATCATGCAGACCTTCATTATGTTCATACCATAGAATCAATGAATTAACTAAAAAATTGAAGTACACCTTATTTCTCTATTTTGATGATGATTCAGATTACTCTTATGAATCTCCTAGTGCCCTATACTTCATGCTCTATTATTTGATTCATTTGAGTTTTCAATGATACTGCATTCTCCTACTATTGTTCCTTTGTTGATAATGGGTGTTCTTGGCCTGTGATTAAGTCATTGACAAGGAAACTTGAGGTTTTCCTGTCATGATCTGCATCATGGGTCAAGGTCATTCATCTGAGACCCAACACCCTTGAATTTATTGTTAGATCAATTCCTCTTGTATCTGCACATGGAACAAAAATGTCAATGAAAAACATGTTGTTTCTTTTATTTCTGGAGCTTTTATGCACATGCCCTAAGCACAGACCTTCCCAGATGTGTATGGCTAAGTGTATGTATGCATCTTGTAAATACTATGATAACAACCATTTCTTAGATCCATGGATCTAACCCATATATTCTCCTCTCTTCTTGTAGGTTCTGGACCATAGGAGCTCTCTAGACATGACTAGATCCAGACACCATTACCAGGCAATGTCTGGTACCCCTATATTTTAATTGATTACTTTATGTATATCTATACTCATTCATCCAATTTTGGTAATGGCTATGCTCGTGGCTTGTGTGAGCTTGGATAAATGTTCTTTTTCACTTCTTTCCCTTTTGTACAGCATACTTATCATTGATACATGCACAAGTAACTCTTAGATGTAGTTCATTTCCTTTTTCTTTCATGTACCTTGAAATGAACACAAATATTAAGAAAGACTACTAATAATTTTCAAACTAGGGTGCAGTAGTCTAACTTAGTAACTAGGCCTCTTCAAATGAGTAAAATACTGATAATAGTAACATAGAAAACTTAAATCTATTCATTTTGAAAATTTACATGAACCTATGAACTAGTCTTATTGTTCCTTCTCTTAAATTTGTTTATAAATACAACAGAAAACTTATATGACACCTTTACAAAAAAATTATAGGTTACAAATAATATACACAAGATCTTCTCTAAAAAAAAGTTATTCTATAAAATAAATCTGCACTTTAATTATTTTTTTGCAAGTCATTACAAAGGGGTTCCTCAAGGAACTTTTGTAAGAAAGGTTTCTCTAAAAAATAAAGGACTCCAAGTTTCTCCAAACACATCTATGTTCTAACTGTACACACTAGAATGTGCACTTCTCTAAGTCTTTTCTTCCAAGGGAATCCATGAATGGGAAACCTTGAAAAATGACCTAGAGCTCCCTAGGCATGGAGAGCAAGGATATTAAGAGTGCTCTCAGCTAGAGCTATTAAGCCTATGACCTTGCTAGTAAACCATGCAATGGGAGATTCAATGGAGACAAGGGGAAGAATGCCAATATCCTCAAGAATCAATATGACAATGAAATGAAACTATGCTAGAAATGAGAATGCAAGCTAAGCTATGAAAAGAAAGATGCAAGTGTTACAATCCAAGCTAATTAATCTATGTGAGCTAATCTAGAGCATAGAAATGAAGCTAATCTAGGAAAGCATAAATATGAAACTATGATGCAAGAAATGAAAGATGGATGCAAGAATGTCTTCAAAAAGCTCCAAAGTCTCCAAGCAATCCTCCAGCATAAGGTTAGCATTCAAAAGATGGATGCTAAAATTAGAAGAGAGCTCTCCTTTTATAAGAAATGAGAAAGAATGGACCATGGAGATTAAGAGGCAAAATATTTAATCAAGGGTGGAGCTTGAAAGAGGAGCAATCCATGTGCACACATATCCTCCAATGAGAAAATAAGAGTTGACTTTGGTGTCCATATGAGACAAAAATTGTTTTTTCCATTTTTATAAAATAAGAATAATGCTTTATTTGTGCAACTTAGGATAAGGGGAAAAGTGGGGGGCTTTTTATTTAATAAAAGAGGAGGAAATTCCTTTTAATTAAATAAAGACTTAGGATAAGATGGTTAGCCCATAGAAAATAATCAAATAAATGATAGGAATAGGATTTGATCAAGAATAAGAAATTGATGATTTTAGCAAATAATGCTAGCAAGGGGCTAATAGTCTAGATGACCATTTTTGGGTGATTACATTTGCCCCTCTTTGACTAATATGTGATTGATCTAGGAACACATTACGTCAAAGAAAAGATCAGCCAAGAAGGAAAATAAATAGAGATCTGACTCCAAATAATGAAGTGCAGAGAGATAGCAAATCATGCATGGTCAGCCTGGTAGCGACAGTACTGAACACTTAGGAAAGAGATGAACAGTGTCAAAACTCAAGATGAGAACTAACATGTCAAGCACAAAGATAGATCGATGAGAGAAAATGTAATGGTCAAGCATATGCTCTAGAGAATAGCCAATAGGATATGATGTGTCTGCCCCCTCAAGATCAAAATTAAAATTAGGTAGAGGGAAAGCAAAAGCAAGAGCAACATGATCAAATCACTAGAAATCATAATAAAAAAGATGAAGAATGATAGGATAACCATCAAATAGTGAAGATATGCCCCAATTTGACTAGGTTTGACTGAGAAGATATAGGAGAAAATGAATTCAAACCTTAGAGAGATGAATAAAATGAAGGTGAATGAAAGACTAGGAGTTTGAAAGAAATGGGGATGAAGAAATGAAGATGCCCCAGCAAAAATCAAAGGATCAGGCCTCAAATGGTCAGCCAACTGTGCAAAAGAAGAAAATTTTAAAACAAGATTTTGACTATCAAGCTGAACTTGGATTTTGATTTCGATCCTAAAAATGGATCTAGGACATCGAAATTAGCTAGGGGTGCAATTTTTGTGAAATTCTGAGATGTTTTGAAAATTGGTCAAAAAGTCAAAATGCTATATAAGGGGTAAAAAAGTCATTTTCAAATTCATTTGTCTTTTTTGATTTTGAGAATCTTAAGAGCTCAGAGAGAGAAAATGGCCCAGCAAGTAGCAGTTTCAGTTCACCATCATCGATTCGAGTGCGGTAAGTTGCACAACCAGCCTCCTCAGTATGGTGTCGCGGTAAGTTTTCAGAAAAACTTTTCTTTTTTGAGTCATTAATGAGCATTTAATGTATTTTAAACATGTTTTTAATGTTTTTGAAAAATTTCAAATTTTCTTGGTGCAAAGATTCACGTGATACTTAAAAAATAGCGCACACTTTGAGAATTTTTGTCGTGCGATAGTTTGCAGGACCAAAAAGTATCACATCACTATTCAATCCAGTGTCACATGAGACTGGATGAAACATCATGTGATACTTAGCGAAATATCACATGGGAAAAGATTATAGCACTACTGTTGAAGAAAGTATCGTATGATACTTTCCAAAAAAATAGTGTCGCACTAGTTGACAAGAAATATCACATGTTTAAATTTTGAGAAATATGACATGGGTCTAGATAATTTTTGTGTTTAAGTTTCCTTGTACTAATTTTGATCATCCATCATGATATGTTCTAACATCTAGATTGGTTTATGGTTTGTAGGAGACTTTCCCGGCATTGTTGATTAGAGCACCGCGAGTGATTGGGTTATGGTACATCTGGGATCTAGATGATCCCGAAAAGGATGATTTGGCTAGCATGAGTTTTGGGTTCCTCCTTGATATGCCCCATATTTTGGAAAATCATGGGTTGTTGACTACTCTAGCTAAGAGGTGGCACAACAAGCACAACACCTTCCATCTGCCTACTGGAGAGGTGACCATCACCTTAGAGGATGTCTATCGGATCCTGCAAGTGCCGAGTCATGGAGATCCGGTGAGTATAATCATATTTCTAAATATTTAGAGATGTAAAGTTTCCATATGATAAGAAACTGACATGATTTTCTATTGGCATAGGTATATTATGATCAGGATCCAACTGAGGGATGGCAGGCCATCCAGGACCTGTTCCAAGATGTTACCATTATTGACAAACACCTCAGCTGGGGGTGGCTGATGGAGGAGTATGCCAGGGACTTCCCAGTGCCTTTCATTATTTGTTCTATTGTTGCACAAGCCCTTATCACTGACACAAGTTAGAAGACATTTCCACTAGGATGGGATAGGTTAGTGGCGGATCTGGTTGCACATCCACAATGGTTAGTATGGGGCCCAGCCATATTGGCTGATATGTATCATGAGCTCCATGAGATTGTGTATAGAGATGGCAGGACATGAGCATGTGGAGCCATTCTGGCTTAGATATGGGCGTGGGAGCACATTGTTGTAGAGCACCCACATGTACAACGAAGGGAGCAGAGGTGCCCCTACATTTTTAGATATATGGGATTCATATCATATGCTCATAGTGGTGACTTGACATTTTATAGGAGACTCTTTGATGAGCTGACCACTTTTGAGTGGAGGCTGTACAGGGCTTGCGAGCAGTGGAGCAATAGAGATCACAAGCTGGGATATATGTTATGTAGCCAGCCACTAGTAGGCCACCATGCTGAGGTTGTGGAGAGATTTTTCATCACTCACATTTGGAGATAGTTTGGTCGACAATAGAGGGTATCCACAGAGACCACCACCTATGCTAGGTCTCGAGATGAGGAGTATGGATGGCTGCCAACGCTGGACTACTAGTAGGTAGTACAAGAGATGGCTAGGATATGAAGGAAGCCATGGGACTACCTCACAAAGATAGCAGATGCAAGTGCAGATGCAGCCTACAAGGCAAAGCAACAGAGACATGCTTTCCCTAGGTTTACTGTGCCAGATGCAAACCCACAAGCACAGGGTGGAGACGGAGATGATGGGGATGATGGGGGAGGGAGGCATGGAGAGAGAGGATAGGGTTCTAGGTTAAGTGGCTGGTGGTGGGCATAGAGACATACGTCAATGAGCCCTAAGGAGGAGGATGTAGTGAGAATTGTTCATTATAGGGTGGACACAGAGCAGGAGCAGCCTGCAGGGGGAGGGGATCTGAGAGCTAAGATCCAGGCTCTAGAGGTGGAGATACAGTAGTTACAAACCACCATAGTTATCAGAGAGTAGTAGCTGACTGATTTGAGAGATGATCTTGAGTGGCGAGATAGGGCTATACAGGTTTCCACTGCAGAGTCATGGAGAGAGGTAGCATGAGCTGCATACTATCATGGGCTCTATATATAGGTGATACCAGAGGGTCAGAGAGAACCACCCTACTCTGCAATAGTTGGGAGATCTGACATGGTACCAGATATAGTGGTAGCACCACCTCCTCCACCACCAGCTCCACATGATGGTGCTAGAGATTCATAGGTTTAGGCTAGATAGATGTATAGAGACATATCCTGGGACTTGATCCAGATTTTTGTATCCCACATTGTATAATGACATATTCATATATATATGAGATTACTAGATTTACGATATAGCTTGTGTATTTGTCCCACCTATGATGCATGTTTCAGTTTTAATATTGTCTTGTCATATTGCTCAAAATTTATGTTATATGCTCATATATATTCTCTCTCATAGATGTATGTTTAGTTCTCATGTTTATGATATAGAATCATGTTTCTGAAAATGAGCTTTTTGATGATATAGATATGATGATAAGATTAACCCCTTGTGATGACAGGAATAGTACATGATGTGAAAGACAAGGATCAAAAGACATGATCAAGAAAAGTAAAGGTGAGCGCAGTTGACTGATAGGTCCATGAAAAAGGAGATCTCTCTCCAAGTGCAAGATGAAAAACTAACTAACATGAACCTAAAAATGCAAGCTACAATGAAAAAAGTGGTTTACTTGCAAGGTCACAAAGCTTTTAGACTCTAATATTCATCATCGAGCGTTATTGGTAGCATCGCAAGATCATACAATACACACTAGTATAACTATGGGTATATCAATATGATCTATATTAGATGAAATGTGGGAATCTCACCTAGGCACCAAAGACATATAGGTCAAGATGACTAGTGTAGTGAGATTCCCTAAGTTTAATATAGAAAGATTATGCTTGCACCAAGACATAAGAAAGTCAAGATGTCTATAAGCACGCACTCACGAACACAGTCAAGGAAAATACCTTGTAAGTCCTAATGTCAAGTAGAACCAACATAAATGCTAATGATAGTTAAGACCAACAAAATATATCCACATGTAGAGAAAGAAATAAAACATGCCCTCATCCTCCAGTCTTCTAGCTATGCATCATCAAAAACCAGGGGGAGAACACTCAGCAAAGAAATCATCATAGATAGCACACAAAGAAAGAAAGTCAAACAAGTCTCAGGAAGTCAAGTGGTTTAAGTGCATGTGTGCAGGTCATAGAGTCAATCTTTGAGTATCACCTCTGCAGTGGAAATATCGCATCCTTCTGGACTGTGGGTAAACATCTGATAAGTGTTGAAAAACACTTGATGCTAGGGTAGTATTAAAAAACACAGTTTGGGGAGTGTTGAGAAACACTGTTTGAACTAAGTGGCCTGAGAAACCCCGACGCTAAAGGAGACCCAAGATAAGCTAAAACAACATGTGCCCCCTAGACTAAGACAAGAGTCAACTCTAGGCTAGGAGAGACAAAGCGAGAAGTGGAGCGAATGAGTGCCACGCAAGACTGATAGACATAGGTGCAAGGGTTTCGAGCAGCACCTATTTCTAGGTTTTCACCACTTGATAGATTTTTTCAGGACTTTTTTTCAATTTTTTTGTACTTTTTCTACCAAGGCGCCTGTTTCCAGGTTTTCACCAAGGCACTTTTTCTATTTTTTTATTTTTTTTAATGATTTTTTTAATTTTTTTGGTCAGACATCAAAGCACCTATTGCTAGGTTTTCACTAGGATGCTCATTTCTTTCAGTACTTTTTATGCTTAGTAGGATTTTTTCAACATCATAGATGAATTTTTTTTGGGAATTTTTTCAGGATCAATAAAGTATGTAAAAAAGAGCTTAAGAACCTTAGGCATAGAACTTTTTTAGATGTAGAACATTGATAGGCTCAGTAAGCTCTTCTCCCTCAGATGTAGATAGCTAATAGGCTCCAGACCCAAATGCTAATGTGATAATGTAAGGCCCTAACCAATTTGCCTCAAACTTGCCTTTCTGCTCCCTATTCTATTGATTTTTGGGATTTTCTTTGAGAACTAGCTCACCCACTTGAAACTCTCTAGGATGAACTTTCTTATTGTAAGCAGTAGACATTCTCTTTTGATAAGTGCGCATGTGATCAAAAGTGGCCTTGCAACGTTCTTCCAAAGTAGTGAGCTCATGCACTCTCATGGCCCTTTGGTCTTCATTGGTAATCAAACCATGGAGAGAAACTCTTAGTGAAGGTATTTCAACCTCTAATGGTAAGATAGCCTCAGAATAGTAGACCAAGGAAAAAGGTGTTGCACTTGTAGGACTGTGGATAGAAGTTTTGTAAGCCCAGTGCAGGATTGATCTGCAGATTCCAATCCTTGCCTAATTTGTGCACTATTCTATGGATAATTTTCAGCAATGTTTTGTTTGAGGCCTCAGCTTGGCCATTCCCTTGAGGGTAGTAAATAGAAGACCAATGTTGTTTGATTTTGAACATTTTTCACAAGTGCTTTAGGTCTTTGTTCTTAAATTGGCCTCCATTATCCATGACTATGGAGGAAGGAATACCATAGTGACAAATGATGTGATTCAAAATAAATAGGGCAACATGGTTGCCGGTAGCTGCAGACAGTGGGATAGCTTCAACCCATTTGGTGAAATATTCAGTAGCTGTAATGATGAACTTATGCCCACTCGATGAACTAGGACAAATCTTGCCTACCAAGTCAAAGGCCCATTGTTGAAATGGCCAGTAAGTAATAGAGGGAATGAGCTCATGTCCAGGAGCATGAATGAGATTCCCATGTAGTTGACATTTTTTGTAGGACTTGGCATATCGAATAGTATCAACTTGCATAGTAGGCCAATAGTAGCCAGCCCTAAACAATTTCCAAGCGAGCGCAAGACCATTAGAGTGTGACCCACATATGTCATCATGAACTTCAGCTAGTGCCTTTTCTGACTCCTCTATTTCTAGACACCTGAGTTCTATTTAGACTCTTCCTATAAAAGTCACCAGAGACAAGGGTGAAGTGTGAGGCATTACGGATGAGCTAGCACTTTTCATTGTGCGTTAGATTTTTAGGGATAACTTGATCACAAAGATAGGAAAATATGGTGGCATAGTGGGAGGAGTCATGACCGACCATAGTGTAAATGACATGGTTAGAAAGGGAATTGTAGTCAAGGTAGTGCAATTATTCCACTAGGAACTCAAAGCGTGGTTTGTGCTCTTCCAGTTGCAGAATGGATGCCAAAGTAGCCATGGCATCAACAGCCTTGTTCTCAACTCTAGGAATTTTTTGGAATGTGAAAGATGTAAAATAATTCCTGAGTGAGTCTATCATCATCTTGTAGGGAATTAACTTGTCATCTTTTGTTTGGTAATCATCATTTACTTAGTTTATGATAAGCTGAGAATCTCCAAAAATATGCAACTCAGAAATCTTCCATTCGAGGGCAAGCTTAACACCATTCAGCAAGGCTTCATATTCAATGATGTTATTCGTGCATGGAAAGCGAAGTTTATAGGATTTAGGAATGGTGTATCTGTGAGGGGTAACAAATAGGATTCCAGCACCAGCGTCATTCTATGTATGAGAACCATCAAAAAACATTTTCCATGTATGCCATGTGATATTCATGATTGAGGCATCTGGGAAATCCATCTAAAGAGGAGAATTATCAATCATGGGAAACTCAGCCAATTGATCTACAATCTCTTGCCCTTTAATAAATTTCCTCTCAACATACTGAATGTTAAATTCTAAAAGAATCAGCATTCACTTGGCAAGTCATTCAGTAAGCGTAGCTTTACTTAAGAGATATTTTAAAGGATCAATTTTGGCAACCAGCTATGTAGTATGTGCAAGCATGTAATGTCTAAGTTTTTGAGATGCAAACACCATATCCAAACAAGCCTTTTCAATACTAGTGTAATTGAGTTCATAAGCAACCAGAGTGCGACTGATATAATAGATAGCTCACTCTTTTCCCTTATCATCATGTTGTGCAAGAAGAGCCCCTAAGGAATTTGTTGTAGAAAAAATGTATAATATCAAGGTTTTCCCTTGGATAGGTGGCACAAGAATAGGAGGTCGTGCTAGGTAATCTTTGAGCTGGACCAGGTTCTTTTGACACTCCTCATTCCATATACAAGTAGCTCCTTTATGTAAATTCTGATTGAATGGTTGAGCTCTGTCAACTAGCTGAGAAATGAACCGCCTAATAGATTGGAGATGGCCTTGAAGACTCCTTAATTGTTTGATGTTATGAGGAGGTGGCATCTCCATGATAGCTTGCACTTTTTCTGGGTCTACTTCTATTCCCTTTGCTGATATTATGTATCCTAGCAGTTTCCTAAAAGTGACACCAAAAGCACATTTTTTAGGATTTAATCTAAGTTGAAATTGTTCCATGCGGTCTAATATCAAACTTAAATCAGACAGATGAGTGCTTCTTTGTTGTGATTTGGCAAGCATGTCATCAACATAGTCCTCCATGTTTTTGTGCATCATATCATGAAAGATGGTAGTCATGGCTCTTTGATAGGTTGCACCAGCATTTTTAAGCCCGAACGACATGACATTCTAGCAAAAGGTACCCCATGCACATGTGAAGGCTATCTTCTCTTGGTCCTCAGGGGCGATCTTGATCTGGTTATATCCGAAGAATCCATCCATAAGGGAATACATTTCATAGCCTGTCATCATGTCCACTATCATGTCAATGTTTGGAAGTGGAAAATCATCCTTAGGACATGCTTTGTTTAGGTCTCAAAAATTAGTGCATACACGAATGGACTTGTCATGTTTGGAAATAGGGACAATGTTAGAAATCCACTTAGCGTAGTCAATAGCTTTGATGAAATTGGCTTTTAGGAGCTTCTCAAGTTCAGCCTTAACCAGTAATGCCACATGGGGATGCATCTTTCTCAATTTTTGTTTGATGAGCTTTACCTCTGGAGCAATAGAGAGATAATGCATCATAAGCTGAGTATCTAAACTTGGCATGTCTAAGTACATCCATGCAAAATTGATCTTTTTCTCTTAAAAGAATGTACAAAATTATTCTTTTTCCTCTTCTAAGAGGGATTGAGCCACATGTATGATTTTAGGAGATTCTTATGTCCCCAAGTTGATGGGATGTGTAGGTTCTATTATAACTAAAGACCTTTCTTGAAAATAGCTTGGCAGACTACCAAGTACCTCATCCTCGGGTGCCTCAGCAAGGTTTTCACCCTTAGATATGTCTTTATTTTTACTATTTTGAGGTTTGGATACTGCCACAATGTGGTTTTCACCATCCGACCATTTCTTTTTTCTTTTAATTTTATGACTGAGGTACTTGATATCTGATTTAGTCATGTTTGTTGTTGGTTCGCTAGTGGAAGAAGTAACAGGTTCAATGGGCATTGAGGTAGCATGCGATCTCATAGTCATTTTGAAAGGAAGGTAATATAGGTCTTTGATCTTGGGTGGACCAATCTATGAGATCTAAGTGTATGAGGGAAAGAGAAATGATAGGTTCAAGGTTATTGATGTGGGGGATATCATCTCTGGTGACAAGAGAGGTTGAGCCTATAGGGTAGGCCCCAAAAGTATTGAGATCTAAATTTGTTAGGGAAGGACTAGCATGGTCCATTAAAGCAATATGTGGATTGAACTCGTCAGACCCTATGCAAGACTCATCAACTACTTTGGGTTGGTCACTATAGGTATGAATCACATCAGCGTCCATATCTACTATAGAAGATCCATCTGAGAGAGTATCCCATTCATACTCATTTGAATCGGTCATGGAACTTTTGCTGGGATGTCTGCACCAAGAAGGCGTAGGACACCTAGAAGTAGAGGTACTCATGTCATTATGTGTGAGATCTCCTCTTTCCATCAACCGTGCAATATTTCTACACTATCTATCAAAGCTCAATGACTCATTAGGTACAAAATTTCTAGATGTCAAGGCTTCAGCTATATCATCAATGGGCATGCATTCTCCTCCCCAAAGAAGTGAAGTAGAAGGAAGACAATCTTCCATTTGGGCCATAGTGTAGAGTGGTGATTCCTTGACATTTTTATTTGAGTCACTAAGCACAGGAGTATTTTTAGAACATTTAGGGATGTCATTGTCAACACCATATCCTAGACCAGTGGTATCTTTAGAAGGTTGGCCATCAGTATGACTCAAAGGTTCAACTAGAGCATGCCCATTGTTATTTAAAGGTTTGTGACCTTGATAGCCCATTTTCTTTAGAAATTTATAGCCTTTACCATAGAATTTGGGAGAAATGGGAGTAGCAACTATCATATTATCTCCTTCTTACCTATAAATCCACTCCTTAATAGCTTGTTCTTCCTTTTCATCCTCTAAGGGTATGGATGATTGAACAAATGTTCCAAAAACTGTCATGGCAGAAGTAGAAGGTTTTGTCTTGTCTGAAGGTCTACCATAGGACTTAGGAGAAGTAGGCATAGTAACAATAGAGTCCAATGTATATTCCCCCATACCAATACTCATCATCTTTAATTTTTTCTCAGTAGCAATAAGGGATGCATTATAATCATGAGAAGGTTTGTTGTGAGGAACAAATGTCTCAGCAGTAGTTAGAGTATTGATAGCGATAGCATTATCCCAAGGAATCACAATCTCAGCTCCATTGTGTGGAAACTTGACACACTAGTGATAGGTGGTAGGGATAGCTTGCATTTCATGGATCCAAGGTCGACCTAGAAGAATGTTATATGTGAGTGGGATGTCCAACACTTGGAAAACAATATCTTTCATGACAGGGCCTGCTCGAACAGGCAACACAACAAGACCTTTGGAAGATATTTCCACTTCATCATATGCTTTTATGGTAATCTTTCACCTAGGATCCACGGCCAATTCATACAATCCCAACTATTGCACCACATGGAAAGAAACAACATTTAACCCAGCACCATTGTCTATCAGGACTTGGTAGACTCGGGTATGGTAGATAAGAACTTCAATGTGTAAAGCCAAATTATGAGGGTGACTAAGAGATGTGTCATCTTCTGTATAAAAGGATAGGTAGTGGGGAGACATGATGTGGTTGACCATAGCTTGGAATCGATCTGGATCAATATCATTGGGAACATTTGTTGTACGAAGAGCTTTCTCAAGGATCTCTTTATGCAAAGGGGATAGCTCAAGAAACTCAAAAATGGATATTTGAGTGGGTGTCCATTGTAATTGGTGTACAAGGCCATAGCTAGACAAGACTAAAGGAACTACTTGTTTGGAAGAAGAATCTTTCTTGGGATCATGTGTGGTTTTGAGGACAATTTTGGCTTGCCCCCTAATAACAGCATTTAGTGTCTCACTTCGAGAAGATGAACCATTCAGTGTTTGCAAGACCAACTTTGGCATACCATGATTGGCATTATTATCATCTTGAGATCTCACCATTAGAACACTCTCAACAAGCTCTATCATGTTGATCACAAGTGAATCAGGAGTATATGTATAGTTGATCTTTGCATCATGATTCTTCTTATTTGCTTGAGAGGATTCTACTTTCTCATACTCAGGTAGAGGAGTTTTGAAAGCTTTGTGATTAGAATTTTTAACTAAGCCATCTGTGAGAAATGTGCCTCCATCAAATAAGATCTTGAATGGCATCTTTAAGCTCAAAACAATTGTCTGTCTTATGTCCCATATTCCTGTGATAATGGTAGAAATGATCTTCTCTCCACCAATCAAGCTTAACTGGTGGATCATAGGGATGAGAATTTTTAGGAAGTGTAAGATACTTGATGGCAACTAAAGTCTTAAGAATCACATCGTATGGTTCAATCAACTTGGTGTAGACCCGTCAATGGTATTGCTTCTTTGGCTTGTCTAGATGCTGAGGCTTAGGAGCACTATGAGTGTTGGAAGCCTCTTGTTGTTTTGCTGTGTATATAGCATTAGAGAAGTTGAAAGTAGGCTCTTTGGCTTTTGGGACATCCACAACACCATCATTAACAACATGCTTTTTTTTATTCCAAGGTTTTCTTTTGTCCTTGCCATTGCCCCTAGTATCTTTATTAATAACAATATCCCCCTTTCTTATGGCCACATCTTCAATCTAATATGCACTTTCAACCATGTTGTTGAAAGAGGAGAACAGTTGTTTCCTTAGATCATAATACAGCCCTGGCACAAGAGTGTTGATGAAAATGTCAATCTTTTCCCTTTCGGGTAGCTGCCAAGGATATTGAGAATACAGTGACCTCCAACATTGTAAGTAAGTGGCAAATGGCTCACCTTGATTTTTCTTTAGAGCACTGAGATCTATCATGGTGATAGGTTGTTGAATGTTGTATGAATAATGCTGGGTGAAGCGCCTAGCCAACTCATCAAAAGTTTTAAGAGGTGGTGGCAACTTTGCAAACCATTCTAAAGCTTGTCCTCTTAAACTTCTAGGGAACAATCATAGAATAAATGTGTCTTCATGAAGGAAGTCCATGCTAAAAGTGTAAAAGTGATGCACATGGTCATGGGGGTCACTGTTTCCATCATACTTGTCATATTTGGGAACCTCAATATCCCTAGGAAATGGGACCATGTATAGAATCCTACCAAAAGGAAGAGCACAAATAGATTCTATGAAAGAAACCTTTGGAGGTTCCTTTTCTATTGCAAGTTGAGAAAGACATTGATTTGTTCATTTAAATTCATCTCTAAGGACTTCCAATTTAGTTGGTACTCTTTCTTGAATGATCTGGCACACATCATAGCCATGAGGGAGCTTGTATCCCCTAGAAGTCATGTATTGAAAGTATTGATCTACATTTCACTCTAAAATTTTAAGCATCATATGTTAGGAGGCTTCATCTTGTTCAAATCTCATAAACTCTTCACTAGAAACCTCATCATTGGCTTCTTCATCATGCTGAGAGGGAGGAGGTCTAGGAGGTGAAGAAGGAGCAGAAAAAGTCCATCTTGGAGGAGATCTTGGTGGTGTGTTGTTGCCATAGTTGCCCATAGTACCAAAAGGAGGGGGTCTATATTCGCAACCACTAATCTCAGGTTGTTCTTGAGACATTCCCTTCATAGCCATGCGCCTAGTAGCATCCATTTTGTCTAAATGCGCTTGGTTGTCCTTATGCTCAAAATGTTCTTGCAAGTGGTGAAACTTTTCTTATTTATTCAGAGTGAGTGAGACACTATTTGTGCTTTTGGAGGTCTTGAATGCAGAAAAGAGGAAGC
This sequence comes from Chamaecyparis obtusa, assembly GCA_027943335.1. Classification (NCBI taxonomy): domain Eukaryota; kingdom Viridiplantae; phylum Streptophyta; class Pinopsida; order Cupressales; family Cupressaceae; genus Chamaecyparis; species Chamaecyparis obtusa. Next base: position 460,843 of record BSBK01001309.1, on the reverse strand, counting down.
CCCCTTTGTACCACGAGGTGACTTTAGAATACTTGGATTGGTTAGGACTGGAACTGTCATTGCTAACTGGAACTTGTGAGCATCTTGTGGGTGAGGGTAACTGCATAGTTGAATGGAGGGTGACTCCCTTCCTCAAATTGAGACCGAGTTGAAACCAGCATGAAAAAGGAATCTTGGTTGACTAATAAAATGAGACAAAGTTTTTCAGATATTGAGATAAGAAAAGCCAAAGAAGATCACTTGTCAAGATAAAACAATAAAGATGGCTGGTCAAAAGTGGTCAAGAACTTACAGCAATCAATTGACTCAAGCCGAGATACGAGAAAGAAGCTCAATTAGCAAGTAGCTAGAGAGGTAACCGTAATGTGACAAGTGATCAAAAGTAGCATTTGGGAAACTCAAATACAATAGTTTTAACTTATTTTCTCAGTCTAGAATAGACTTAAACATGCAGATAATGGACCAGGTTCAAGTAAGAATAGGAAAAGACACTCAACAAACTAAACTTCAAATTCGGCAGTAGTGAGACAGCAAAAGGATTCTAGATGATAGTTTGTAGGGTACTGGGGCGACAGATTTTTACTAGGCGATACTTTTGACATAGGTTGGGCAATACTTTCTAGGTAGCCTGTGCAATAGAATCTAGGTAAGCAAGGTGATGAAAAATTAGCAATGAAATATCACACGATAAAACTTGAAACGGTGTGCGATTAGTTTTCAGTGTCGTACGACTCTTGACTAGTGAGTGTAAAAAGTCTCTATTTTTTAAGGTAATTTTGTCAATTTTGCAATCTGATGGGTAATTTGTTGATTTCAAACACAGTGACAACAATATTTAGGTAGGTTTGAAAATAGTAGGTGATTGAACATGTCATCAAACACTTGTGCAAGAGCAAAAGCAACCTTGCTAAGACAAGCAATTGTGATATCAAAAAAAAAATTTCTATGAGCACTACCGCAATGTTTGTATGTTCGAGAACATTTGCACAGGTAGATTACAGTGAGAACACTTCAAGAATTTACTAGCCTAGAAGGACAAAGGCTCAATACTTAGCAACTTGGCCCACACTTGATGTCCCATCACCTCACACAAAGTGGTTGCCCACAATAGATGTTGGCTTTGTCATGGAGGTGTCAATGACACAACCAAAGGAACACAGATGGTGAGTAATCTTGGGCTTGATCTGAGTTAGTCCACTAGGATCAATCCTTGCACCAAGATGCTAAGCGGAAAAATAGGGTGGCCTCTACCTATGGTTCTTAGTAAGGGCTTCCGTTCGTAATACCCCCCTTGCTCCCCGAAGGGACTCCTTACATTGCGGCAAGTAACGGACCTCGCAGCCACAAGAGTACCTTAAGCATTCTTGCTCAACATTTATCTCATGGCGAAAATCCCACAAGTACTCACATTAAGAGAAGAAAAGTATTACGTCTACCAAGTTTTTGTGTCCTTGATAGCCTTGAGTTTATAGTAGGTTAGAATAGCCAACAATAAGCTTGTCCCTACTTTGGTCATTCCTCTTGATTGCTCAAGAGCAGACCTGCTAAAAGATCCTAATGCTAAACAAAGAGTGGATTAACTTTTGAGTGTTAGGATTTTTGGTTCACCTCAAGGGTGAAGAACATAATCTCCTAGCTCAAAAATCTCTCCCAAACACACCAAACAAAGAGTTCAATTACCCTCTTGTTTTCAAAATCTAAAAGTGGGTCAGGATTTCTGGTTCACCACAAGGGTGAAGAGCATAATTTCCTACCACCAAAAGACTCCTACAACAAGATCTTAAGTGCCTAAGAAATGAAACAACTAGTATAAGCCGCACTTAAAAGGAAAGTAATAAACAAGCACTTGTTTATTTTTAGGCATTGGGCAGCCCTACAAAACACAATAAGTAGCCCTTTTTCCTTTGGAGCCTTGACATGCGATCTTTTTTAGAAAAAATTTCAAGCAATGGAGGTATCTACAAGCACAAATCTTTAGCCCCACAAAGAGTTAGTGCAATAAAAGCAAGTAAAAGCTACAAATAAACCACTGTCTAACTACAACAAATCAGAAAACCAGAATAGTCAAGCCAAACTTTGCAAAGAAATGATCAAAACCAGTCACTGCCAGACCTAGGTGATAGTACAGTCACTAGAAGAATCATACAATACTTTCCAGTGTAGTGGTGCGATATTTCCTTTCTGGGCGACACTTCTCACTGTCCTCGGGTGACAGAAGAATGTATGACTAGGTGACAAAACCTGCAAAGTCATGCAATATTTTTACTGGAAAAATTTCACACAGCTATAGAATAAAGTATCGCATGATACTGGTAGACTTTCGTATGATAATCTGTAAAAAAAATAGAGAGCCGAAAATAGCAAGCTAAAAATGATGAAAATAAAGTGCGAAAATGCATAGAAAGGACAAAACAAAGTTGTTTTGCCCCACGGTGGGTGCCAAAAATGTACACACTAGAATGTGCACTTCTCTAAGTCTTTTCTTCCAAGGGAATCCATGAATGGGAAACCTTGAAAAATGACCTAGAGCTCCCTAGGCATGGAGTGCAAGGATATTGAGAGTGCTCTCAGCTAGAGCTATTAAGCGTATGACCTTGCTAGTAAACCATGCAATGAGAGATTCAATAGAGACAAGGGCAAGAATGCCAATATCCTCAAGAATCAATATGAGAATGAAATGAAACTATGCTAGAAATGAGAATGCAAGCTAAGCTATGAAAAGAAAGATGCAAGTGTTACAATCTAAGCTAATTAATCTATGTGAGCTAATCTAGAGCATAGAAATGAAGCTAATCTAGGAAAGCATAAATATGAAACTATGATGCAAGAAATGAAAGATGGATGCAAGAATGTCTTCAAAAAGCTCCAAAGTCTCCAAGCAATCCTGCAACATAAGGTTAGCATTCAAAAGATGAATGCTAAAATGAGAAGAGAGCTCTCCTTTTATAAGAAATGAGAAAGAATGGACCATGGAGATTAAGAGGCAAAATATTTAATCAGGGGTGGAGCTTGAACAATCCATGTGCACAAGTATCCTCCAATGAGAAAATAAGATTTGACTTTTGTGTCCATATGAGACAAAAAGTATTTTTTCCCTTTTTATAAAATAAGAATAATGCTTTATTTGTGCAACTTAGGATAAGAGGAAAAGTGAGGGGCTTTTTATTTAATAAAAGAGGAGGAAATTCCTTTTAATTAAATAAAGACTTATGATAAGATGGTTAGCCCATAGAAAATAATTGAATAAATGATAGGAATAGGATTTGATCAAGAATAAGCAATTGATGATTTTAGCAAATAATGCTAGCAAGGGGCTAATAGTCTAGATGACCATTTTTGGGTGATTACAAACCTTCTTCATTTTCTTCATAGGGGTAAAGATCTTCAAGACCTGCAAATAAAATTATTCTTGAAGGACCATGGGATGCTCACCTCCCAACCAAGGCCTCTCAGAGGCCACCCCCAAGCTTGGGGAACCAAAACATGGACTCGTTTACAACCAATAATGACCAAACAACAAAAATGAAAAAATAATAGTCACATGAACTCCCAATCCAAGGCTTACACAATGGGTCTCATATTGACCCTAAAATTGGAGTGAAGTGGACCAAATACCCTATGGGGAGAAAACCCATTCCAAAATTAACAATAAACAAGCCTTCACATGGATTTTCAAAATCACATTCTCAACCATTTGACAACAAAACCCTTATGACCTCCAAGGCATCAAGCCAAAAACAACTCATTTATGGCCCGCAAAACATAGAATAGCATGTCTACATGGAGCCCATACTTCCATGGTTTGTCCCTCTCCTCCCTGAGGAGAGACTCTACACCTATGGGCTGTCCTAAAACCTTCACCCCCAAGGCTATTCTTCCCTCCCAAGTTTGAGTGTGCCTTGAGACTCCCTTACACAAACACTTTCAATACATCACAAAAGAAACACAATACAACATTAATGAAAGAAATCATAACAAGAATAATTTTCTTACAAACTCAATATGACTATCACTTGCACATATTCACAAAACATCATATGCAACAAAAAAGATAAATGAGAGAGCCACCAACCTAGAACCAAGCTTAAGGAATAAATTTGATGAAGAGCTCCCTCTTTCCTAAGTCTCCTTCTCCAAGGCTTCTCCAAAACTAACAATGTCTCTAACATAGAGAGTGGGTATTCAAACTCACAACAAAGGAGGGTCTCCACTAAAAAGGCCTCCACACAACTCTCCACAACCTCTAGGGATAAGGTAAGCCATCTCATTGTTTGGTCTTCCCAAAGCCCCTTACAAGATTTCAAAAAATGGTTCCTAAAAAGGTTATCCAAAAAGGTGGCAAGTCTTTGCATCTTAATGGGAGGGTGGTCTATCCAAGACCTTGCTGCCAGAAGTTGATTTTCGGCCATTTTGAAAATCCAACTTTTGGAAGGGTCTTTTTGTCAACAAGGGGTTGTCCTATGGTTGAAAATGACCCTTACCCATACGTATACCAAGTGGGATTACTAAAAATGACCCAAACACTCCCATAGGCACCTTCCTTACTCCCCAAAAGTTCATTTTAAGTTTCACTTCCAAATTCAAATACATCATCATACCTCAGGCTCCCCAAACAAGGAATTCACATGGGGATCCTAAAAAGGTACTCTCCTAGGTTGTTGGGCATCCAATCCTCAAGTGGAACATATCATGGCCACATGTACACATTACAAGAGTCAAATGACACAAACACAATTACACTTCACAAGCCACGTGGCATTTCCACTTGAGCACTCTTATAAATAAATTTAAAATTTACAATTTAACAAATTTAGTAGATACATACAATCTCATTACGTTTACAAATAAAATACAATACAACAAGGTTTTTTCTTTCATTAGATGCAACCTTGGTTCGCACTGAATTCACATTGGCCTATGTTTGCTTCCCTAATTTAATACCATGGTCTTATTCCCTTTACACTAAATCCAACATCAATAGTCCAAAAAATATAATCTACCACATAGATGAAATAAATTCCATTCATCTTTACAATTGTTTACAACATCTCATAACCAATTGAAATTCTCATTACATAACAATTAAACTCTTTTCACTGATGAAAACATATATACACATCATGACATAATAGAAAACCCATAGCATCGTAAATGCATCAAATATCCATTTCCTAAAATAATCACATAAATAAAATCCATTATGTCATCCTAGCATTCATAAAATCATATTAACCATAAATGTAGATCCATAATAATGTCAAAAGGCAATCATCATAACATCATAAAATCATGTGCATCTAGCATCTAAGGTGATAAAATCCATGACATAAGGTGTCTAGATCCATAGTGCATCAAAATAAAGTATCAAATAAGTATCTCTCAAATGCAAAAACTGAAATACTATGATGGGATTGGGGTGAGGCCTCATAGATTGAGATTCCTTCTTCTTTATCAGATGTTGGATTTGAAGATTTCAAGACATGTACAACTTCAAAAAAGATGTGTGATAATGTTGCACTAGTTCATGGAGGATATGTGAATGTGCTAAGGGCTAGAGCTAAAAGCCTTAGAGGTAAGTTTTATGACATGAGGATGAAAGAAGGTGAGGGCATCACTCATTACACCAATCAAATCAAGGAGGTTTTGAATGCTACCTAAGGAGTAGGTGTAACTTTTGATGAAGACACTGTGGTAAGTAAAATTCTCAGAAATTTGTTACCTACCTTTGCTATTAGAGTCTTTACAATTCATGAAATGAGAGTAGCTCCTGGTAATAACATTTCACTTGATAGTCTAATTAGTAGATTAACAGGATTTGAGTTGAACAACTATGACAATAGTATTGTACCTATGATAGAATCTACATTTATGTCATCTCTAAAAATTGGAAATTCAAGAAACAAACATAAGATAAGTGTGTACTATAATTTGTACCTTTATAGGGTTAGTATTGAAAATAATTGAATAAAATAACTAAATTAATCATAAAGGAAGAGCTATTTTAACAAATGAAAGCAATTAAGCACTCTATGGATCTCTAACTAGGGATGTTAATGGTGAAGCTCTTAGCAAGCCTCCATTAATGACATTCCTAGAATGAGAATAAATAATAAAGCAAGCTAAAGTATTCAATTCCAAATTGGAATGCTTAATTAACTTCTAAATTTTCCTTTTTAGCTCAAAAACTCAAGAGGTTAGATGCAATTCTCAGATTTGTGAATGATTTGAGTGATTTATGCCTTGCTTATATAGGATTTGGAAAGGGTAGGGGGTGTAGTTGGATTTGATCATGATTAGGCTTGAGTTGAGTCTTTGGTTCCACCCTTTGAAGACAATTTAAATATTGTGTCCTCAAAGCTTGGGACAAGAAGACAAGATAAGTGGACAAGATGCTCTTTTCAATTGAGTGATTGAAATTCATTTTGGCTTGATCCATGTGAGCTCTTTCCTTAAATCCTATTAGTTGAGGTTTTTTCCTCCCATGTGGTGTTGAGAGAAAATAGGACTTAATTAATTGAATTTAATTAATTTGTTTAGCCATGTGAACCCCTTGAATGGGTTGATTTGATTTAATTCAAACTATACAATTAATCGGATTAATTACACATTGATTTAATTTATCATGATTTGATAGGTTTTAATTGATCTTTATGGCTTTGATTTTTAATTAAATTGAATTGAAGCTTGATTTTAATTTTGATTGGATAAATGCTTGTTTGGATTCAATTGCCTTGATTTCTCCTTGATTTGCCTTCATTAATCACATGAATGATACTGTCCACTTTTTGGTGATTACAAATGCCCCTCTTTGAGTCAACATGTGAAGCATGTCGATTGAAAGAATGTATTGATCCAACTAATAAAAGTTCTTGGTTCTGTTAATGGTTGATCTTGATGTTCGATATGAGATGCAGATTCTGATGATAGGATTGATGCAATTCAGATTGATTTGATATCTTTGATGGTCGATTCGATGATAATTCCCTAATATGGTATTTGATTTTGATTCAATTTGATGTGTGATGCCCCTTTAGATTGATTAGCGAAAATTTTTACATTGAAGTATTTCTCACTAATTTGTTTATGCTGATGATGATATGATTGCATGTCCCCTCGGGAAATAAATTAAAATGATTTTGGATGATTTGGTTGAGATTGGGAAATTTCAATTTGTTTCCTGATACAATGAATGTGAACATGCACCGATCATGAGAGAATTTGATGAGAAAAGAATTGATTGATAAGATGTTGTTGATGTTGTGAATGATTTGATGATGGTTTGGTATCATTTGATGTCAGTATGAATCACTTAGTTGATGTTGATGTCAATCTAATAGGATAAGTTGATGGGTTGATATTTTTCTCTCAAGATGAGAAAATGGATGATAGGATAACTTTATTGATGTTAGATGATCAATTGGATGATGTGACTGATTGATATTTCTTTATCATATTCTTAGCTAGATGTTTTGATGATACGGGGTTGATTGGATGTTCTCATTATGCAAAATTATGGACTAGAGAAGAGAAGGGTCATCCATTGGTGTAGGTTGAGGTATAGATATATGTAATGGACAGAGTCAAGTTACCCCTTGTTGATCATCATGATTGATTATTGATGATGTCCTTGGTGTAGCATGGATCATTTGATGGATTAGACATTTGATAATGTATCTTGATGATATTGTTGTACCTTTGATGATCAAATTGAACATGATTTTTGATGATGAATACATCAATCATTGATGATGTTGATTAGGAATTTGATTCTATATTGATGGACATTTGATGATGTAGATCTCAAAACATTTGGTGATGTAACATTGATGATATCATTGATCATTTGATGTATCTTGATTTGGTATTTTGATGATGATAACTCTACCCCCTTTCTATTTCTCTTTTTCAAATTTGTTTTCAATCTAAGAAAGGAAAATACCTTAAATGTATTTAATCAAGGATGTATGCAGCTAACTGTCACTATTCAGGATTAGGAGCTTATATTCAGCATTGAGCAATTTTTGAAATTCCAATTAAGTACAACCATCACTAGTTCAACCATGATGATATGAATACTTTTTGCACCTCTTTCGTTACTTTCCCATCCTTTTTTCTAGGATGACTATCACTGATTGAAACCAATCTTGAGAGTGTGAATACCGATTTTGTCAGATTCTATGTTGCAAGTGGATTTTGGTATTATGATATTGAACATCAAAATATCCAAGGTATCCTTTTGCATAAACAAACAAAGATCTCAGTTTTATCCTATGTACAAGTCCTCGATGATTCTTTGATGATCATGTCCTTAGAAAAATAATACATGATTTAGAACTTTGATCTTAAGACATTCATTTAGAAATCAACTAAAATATCACACTTTCATCATAGCTTGTCTAGTTCAAAAACTTTCATCAATTCGCTAGAAAGACATAAGTTCATCAATCAAGTCAACACTTAGAAAAAAAAATTGCAATATTTTTCAAATCCACATTTCAAGTTTAGTTCCATCCATTTCATACTTTTAATCCTGATAAAGATAGGGTCATGTAAGATCTCGGATCAAATTTTGCATTTGGTTCAAATTGGATTGGGATTAAGGATTTGATTAAGTATTTCACTTGCATTTTTTATGAATTGATTCGATGATTGATTGAAGTTTTCTTTTGATTAATCCTTCCTCCTTTCGAGTAGATTTCCCCCAGTTTGATATGATTCCAAAGTTGGACTTAGGACAATTTTCAGATTAGGTGACCAAAATCCTTAGGTGCTTCTAAATGCAATTGTGGGGTTTTATTATCCCATATATACAAATGCTGGTGAATGCAATATTTAAAAGGTGACCACTAGGTATGCGACCGACTCTGACTTTCAATGGCCCATGTTTACCATGTTTTCACCAATTGAATGGATCTTGCTTTCTTTTTCTATTTTTAAATCTTTTTCCTTTTTTTTGCTACCAAGGTGCCTATTTGCTAGGTTTTCACCAGGATATTTTTTTCTCTTTTTCTCTTTTTTTGTATTTTTTTCTTTTTTTAATTTTTTCTTTTTCATATCATCAAGGTGCCTATTTGGTAGGTTTTCACCAAGACAATATCTTTTTGAGGATCAAATATGAATGTTTTTGGCTTTCTTCATGCTCAATTTTCCACTATTTTTTATCTTTTCTGCTTTTCCGATTTCTTTTCTCTTTTCTATTTTTCAATTTTTTTTGGTATTTTCAAGATCTCTTTTGACTATATACAATAAATAGGATGCTTTCCATCTGATTTTTTGATACTCTTTATACTCTTTCATCCATCTCATGTGTAGAACCTCTTTAGATGAATGCTATTGATAGGCTCTTGTAACTCTTCTCTATTTAGCTAACTTATAAGTGCGTGTGCCAAAAGACGAAGTGATAAAAAAAGGTCCTAACCAGTTTGCTTCCAATTTTCCCTTATTTTCCCTTTCTTCTTGGTTCTTGGGATTCTCTTGAAAAACTAGGTCACCTATTTGAAATGTTATTTACTTGATGTTCTTATGATAAGTCCTTGACATTCTATTTTGATATACCTTTAAGTGATCAAATGCTTGTTGTTGTTTCTCATCTAGCAGTTCTAGTTCATGCAACCTAGAAACTCTATAATCTTCCTCACTTATCAAACCATGAAGAGATACCCTTAAGGATGGAAGTTCTACCTCCAAAGGTAAAACTACTTCTATTCCAAAGACTAAGGAAAAGGGTGTAGCTCATGTTGGCATTCTAATGCTTGTTCTATAAGACCATAAGGTTGGGTTTATTTTTATGTGCTAATCTCTACTTGGATTGTCCACCATTCTCTTCAATATCTTCAAGATGTTTTTATTCATTGGTTCAGCTTGTCCATTACCTTGGGGGTAATAGATTGAACATGAGTGATGAATCATTTGGAACTTTGTGCATAACTCTTTTAGGTCCTTATTTTTGAAGTGCTTGACATTATCCATTATGATGGCATGAGGAACACCATATCTACAAATTATGTGGTTTAGGATAAACAAAGGTATATTTTTTCCTATTGGCATTGATAAGGGTACAACTTCCACCCATTTGGTAAAGTACTTCATTGTCATGATGATGCTCACCATTTAAGGATGGTGGATAAATCATTCCTATTAAATCTATACCCCATTGATAAAATAGCCAAGGTGTTGTCATCAGATGAAGCTCTTGTGTGGGCACATGTATCAAGTTTCCATGAAATTGACATTTTCTACAAGTTTTAGCAAAGTGACAAGCATCTTTCTCCATTGTAAGCCAAAAACATCCTATCCTAAGAAGTTTCTTAGCTAGGGTTAATCCATTAGAATGTGACCCATAGATTCCCTTGTGGATTTCTTGCAAGGCTACATTTGATTCCTCTTCCTCTAGAATCTAAGAATCATTCTGTCTAGACTCTTATGATACAATGTGTCAGATATTAAGGTATAATGAGTGGCTTGGCAGATGAAGCTTTTCTTTTGGTTCCTTGTTTGGTCCATGGGTAGGATTTGGTCTTTTAAGTAGGTGTAAATAGGTCCATACCAAGGTGATTCATGTGTTGTTAGCAAAAAAATGGTATGAGGATGGGTAGGGTCAAATGCAGGTTGTTCCACTTCTTCTATTAGGAATTCATATCTAGCACTTTGATTTGGTATTTGTAGAAGTGATGCCAAAGTTTCCATTGCATCTGCTACTTTGTTCTTTTCTCTTGGTACTTTCTCAAATGTAATAAGAGTAAAGTATTTCTTAATATTTTCAACCATGTTTTTATAAGGTATCATCTTGTCATCTTTGGTATGATATTCATCATTAATCTGATTAATGACTAGTTGTGAGTCTCCATAGACTTGTATTTCTATCACCTTCCATTCCAATGCTAACTTTATGCTAATGACCAAGGCTTCATATTCTGCTATGTTATTGGTGCATGGAAATAGAAATTTATATGACTTTTGAATTGTAGATCCTTGAGGAGTGATTAAGAATATGCCTACTCCTGATCCATGTTGGGTGTATGAACCATCAAAGTATAGTTGCCATGTTTTTGCCTCAACATTCACAATCTCAGAATCTAGGAGTTCTACTTGAATCAGATGATCATCTTGTAGTGGTGATTCTACTAATTGGTCAGAAATGACTTTCCCTTTGATATATTTCCATTCTACATACTCAATGTCAAACTCACTCAACACCATGACCCATTTGGCTAGCTTTCAATTTAATGTTATTTTGCTAAGTAGATACTTCAAAGGATCAATCTTTGCAATGAGTCTTATCTTATGAGATAACATATAGTGGCATAGTTTTTGGAAAGAAAAAACCACATCCAAACATTCCTTTCAATGAAGGTGTAGTTCAACTCATATTTGACCAAAGTTCTACTTATGTAATATATAGCCTTTTCTTTGCCTGATTCATCTTATTGTGCCAAAAGTGCCCCTAATGAATGCTCAGTCGTTGAAATATATAGTATCAAGGATTTGCCTCTTAGAGGTGGCATCAAAGTTAGAGGATTCATGAGGTATTTCTTCAACATGTTGAAAGCTTCTTCACACTTCTCATCCCATTTGAAAATGGTATCTTTATGGAGAAGTTGGGTGAAGTTATGACAATTTTTTGCCAATTGGGATATAAATCTCCTAATGGATTGGATTCTTCCTTGTAGTGATCTTATTTGGCTTATGTTTCTAGGTGCTTCCATCTCCATGATGGCTTTGACTTTGGTGGGATCTACATCTATTCCTTTCACTGATACAATGTAGCCTAGTAGCTTTCCTGATTGGACCCCAAATGCACACTTTTTTGGATTGAGCCTCACTTTGAATTTCTCTAATCTTTCAAAAAATTTCTCTAGAATTGGTAGATGCTCCTCTCTTGAATGAAATTTTGTTAATATGTCATCTGCATATTCCTCCATGAACTTATGCATTATGTCATGGAATATAGTGGTCATTTCTCGTTGATAGCTCACTCCGGTGTTCTTCAAACCAAAAGGCATAACATTCCAATAGAATGTCCCCCATGCGCATGTAAATGTTATTTTATCTTAATCTTCGGGTGCTATATTTATCTAATTATAGCCACTAAATCCATCCATAAGTGAAAACATGGAATATCCCGTTGTTAGATCCACTATGGCATCTATACTTGGTAGAGGAAAGTCATCCTTAGGGCATGCAAGATTTAGATCCCTAAAATCTATGCAAATTTTGATGGACTTGTCTGCTTTTGAAACTAGAACTATATTTGAAATCCATTGGGCATAATCAATGGCTCTTATCAACCCAACTTTTCATAATTTTTCTAACTCCACTTTAACAAGAAAAGCTATGTGTGGATGCATCTTTCTCAATTTTTTCTTTACTGGTCTTTCTATTTCTTTTATGTTTAAGTGATGCATAATTAGATTTGGATCCAATCCTAGCATATCATCATATGACCATGCAAAGTTGATTTGTTTTTCCTTGAAAAATTTGATGAATTCTTTTCTCTCTTCACTAGATAAGGATGCCGCTAGGTTTATGATCTTTGGTTCTGATTCTAATCCAATGTTTACCTTCTCTATAGGTTTTATCAAGATAGGAGATCTTTCTTCATAGTTCTTGGGTAAAGTATCCAAACTCCCTTCCTTAGGTTCCTCAATTGGGTTTTCACCTTTGGAATCATTTTTTTTTTCTTTCTCTTTTTGATCTAATGCTTCCACAACATCATTTTCAACACTAGATACTTTTCCTTTTTTTCTTTTTTTCTTTTTTTAATTTTTTTTTGAATTAGGAGTTTGGATATCTTCATTTGCCTCCTCTTCCTAATATTCCATGGTAGAAGAAGGTTCAACCACATTCAAGTATTGGGACACCATATTTTCATTCAAAAAGGTTGGAAGGATAGTTAGTTCAATGGAATCCCATTTGATTAATTCTGGGTATATAAGAGTTAAGGGATCAATGCTTTGGCTTGGTTCGATGGGATTTAGGAGACCTTGTTTTATGGTTCAAACATTGTATCAATCAAGTCTATGACATGTGCCTCTTCTAGATGTTCTAAAGAACTAGGGTCAAAGTCTTCCTCACTAGACTCCTCTAAGGTTTCCATTGCATAAAAATCTCGAGGATTAAACCTAACATTTGATTCTTCCATAGTAGGACTCCATGATGGTACATAGGTTTCTCCTACCCATTGATTTACTTCAATTTCTTGAATTTGAATATTTTCTAACACCACTTGATTTGAACTAGAGGCTCGATTTTGATTTGGTTATGCTATTTAGTCCTTTTCTTTGCTAGAAGTGTAGGTATGAATGACATCCACCTCCTTATCATGGCATGACTCACTTGAAAATGATTCTCATTCCCAATTTTTATAATCCTCATCACTATGTGATTCTAATTGCAATATTTGATCATAGACCTTAGGATAGTTCTTTTGTGTGTACCCTAATCATGTCTTCTCCTTGCTATCCCTCCATGTCATTCTGATGGGTTCAATGAGTCCTTCATTCCTTGTGCCCAAAGGTCCTTGGCCTTTGTATCCCATTTTTTTCATAATTTGAAATCCTTTCCCATATTGATGTGTGGGAATGCTGATATTTTGGATATGTTTTTCTTGGCCATTTGACTCCTCATCTTTATAAAGCCAATTAAGAATTTCATTATCATCTTCATCCATGGATGAAGAAGTATTTTCTCTCAAAAAATTATCATTATATCTATGGGGTAGATTGGATGGTCTTCCATATGACTTGGGAGATAATGTAAAATCCATCATGGATAAAGAATATTCCCCTACTCCTTTTTGCTTGATCTTACATTGTTTTTCAAAGTTTTTCATCATATGGTCCATCTTTTGGTAATGGTCATCTTTGGTGTAAATTTGGATGGCTTTATCTTTATCTTCTTTCTACTTCTCATGAGTATTCTCCTCACTAACCTTTTCCTTTCCCTTTGTCGATGTAGCTAGCTTAGTGGGTCTTTGGATGTCTTCAACAATAATTTCTCTTTCCATATTTTCCTTTCCTTTTAATAATGGAAGGTCCTTAGAACTTTTCTCTTGCTCTATTTGTTTAGGTATAGACCCTTCTGCATTATGTGGGGCTAAAGAGTCATTGATAGACTTCATGTTGTTACAATATTGGAAGGGGTTTGAGTCCCCACTTACCATAATCTCTTGACCTAGATAAGGAAATTTTAAACATTGGTGGTAAGTAGAAGGCACGGCCTAAATTTCATGAATCCACAACCTCCCTAATAAGATATTGTAGGTCAACTTTAGGTCTAAAACTTGGCAAATGGTCTCTTTTTGCATGGGACCAACTCTGATGGGAAGTACTATGACTCATTTAGATGCTCTTTCTTCATCATCATAGCCTTTGATGGTTATTTTATTCTTTGGGTCAATAGCCTCCTCGAAAAATCCTAGGGCTTTTACCAAGTTTAGGGTACAAATATTTCGGTTGGCTCCTCCATCAATAAGAACTCTTTTCACTCTATGCTTGTGAATAAGAACCTCTATATGCAAAGGTAAATTCCTGTGGGTGGTTTAGTGACATGTCATCTTATTTGGAAAAAGATAAGAAATGAGGAGCAATGAGATTTCCCACCATATTTTGAAACTTGTCTGCATCTAGGTTTGGAGGCACATTAGTTTCTACTAAAGATTTCTCTAGAATTTCCTTGTGAGTGGATGATAGTTTGAGCAATTCTAGGATTGAAATTTAAGCAGGAGTTCTTTGTAATTGATCAACCAAGTTATATTTCTTTGATGATGAAGATGTGTTTTGGTTTGGTAGAACAATTCTTGGAGCATTTAGATAGGTAGGGTGATTTTAGAAGCTTGCCCCCTAGTGAAAATGTTAGATGATGCTTCTCTTGGTTTCTCCTTTACCACGATAACATTTATGGTATTGTCCTCTTCACTTAGAGTATTGATGATGTTATCGTAGGTATGAACAAAGTTCACTTTTTCATTACCTCTTTTCATATTTTAGTTATTGTTAGATGACTTACCCTTTTCATGGTTTATAAAGGGATTCTTGAAGGCCGTATGATCCTCATTGTTTTGAGGCCCTTCAATGTTGATAGTTACATCATCTATTAGATCTTGCACTAAGTGTTTTAACTTCATGCATTCATTGGTTTTGTGGCCCTTATTACGATGATACTCACAATGGTGAGAATCATTCCACCAATTAGTTTTAATTTGAGGTTCATAAGGCCTTAAATCAGGTAAAGAGATAATCTTATTAGCAAACAAGGTTCTTAATGCAATCTCCAAGGGTTCACCTAGAAAGGTGAATTTTCTCTTTTGATACATGGAGAAAAAGGGTTTGGGCTTATTCCCATTAGCATTATTGAAAGGATTATTATTAGAATTATTGTTGGAATTGTTGGAATTATTGGAATTATTGGAATTGAAAGGAGCTTAATTCATTTGATTTACATTGTTTGAAGAATTAATTCCACTTGATAAGTTAAAAGGGGTTGCCTTCAAGTTGTCGGCCTCCACAACTCCATCGTTCACAAGATTTTTGTTATTATTTTTTAACCATCACTTAGGTTTATTTTTGTGTTTTTTGGCCCCTCTATTATTAATATAATTAGATACATAATGGTTATTGTTGTTGTTGGTATTGGATTTATTGTCTTTGAACAATTTTATCTCTCCTCTCTTTACCAACACATCTTCAATCTTGATCCCATTTTCAATAAGCTTTTCAAATGTTGGGGGACATTGAAGTTGAAGTCAATAATTCATCTCCATGGTCAAGTTGTTTGTAAATATTTGCATCTTCTCCTTTTCAAGGATACTTCATGAATACCTTGTGAAAATGGTCCTCCACCTTTGTAGGAATCCTAAGAAGGATTCACCATCTTTCTGTTTGGTATCACACAATTTGAGTATTGTGATTTCATGCTCGATATTATACGAGTAGTGGGTTACAAACTTAGAGGCTAATTCCTAAAAAGTCTTTATTCCTTGTGGGATTTTAGAGAACCATTCCATGGCAGGACCTCCCAAACTTCTAGGAAAAAGTCTCATTAGGTACGTAGTGTTATGCATAAACTCAATACTTAAGGCACAAAACTCTCTTAGATGATCCTATATGTCTATTTTACCCATATACTTATCATATTTAGGAAAAATTGTATTGAAAGGAAAAGGTGGGCCATGACTAAGCTTTTGTCGAAAGGAAAATGACACAAAGCTTCAATAGAAAAGGGCTTAGGTTCGACTGCCTTTTTCATGGAATCAATTTGTTCTTGGAACATTTTTAATTGTTTGGTCATAGCATTCATGGGGTTATCTTCTTATTGATTCTTCTTAATTTGATCTATATCATAGTCATGTGGGAGCTTTACCCCCACTTGGGCTAGGTTTAGGAAAAATTTATCCCTATCCCTATCTATCAATTTCTCCATGACTTCAATAAAATTGTTATCTTGAGCCGCTCTATCAAATTTTTCTTCAAGTGTTTCCTTAGGACCTTGATTAGCATTATTGGTGTTATTGTTGTTTCCGCCATGGTGGTAATCATGAAATGCAGAGTTTCTATCCATTTCTTCAAGTCTTTCTTCAAATAAATTTGGGAGAATATCCCCTTGATCATGACCGTTGAAAAGAATTTGGTATTCAAACTTGTAGACTTCATTAGCAATGCAAGTGCTATCTCCTTGTAAAGATTTTTTAAGTGTGTGAGAACGTGTGGAAACTGACATCCAACAAGGTTTGATTCAAATTGATCCTTTGATTTGGAAATTATTGATTTATATGAAGAGATTGAAAATGTAAGATGAGCTTTTGAATGGATATCTCTTTCACTTGTTCTATGTATTTCCAAACACAACAATCATGCATACACTTGTTTATTTTTACCCTCTACACAATAAATGTTTGATTTTGAAAGAACCTTATCACGGGTTTTGCACAAAAAGACACTTCAAGAAATATACCTAGCTCAAGATTGGTTCATAAACATGGCTCTATAAGGTAGTCTTTGCTATGTTAACAAGGTTTTAATCAATATTCTATTCAAAATGGATATTAAACTTTCATTCTCCAAGTATATTAAGAGGTTTCCCACCACCGGTATGTCGGTGTTTTGCGCAATCCCAAAGGACTACTCGAGGAAGTTCAAAAATTTAACACCCTTTTGTCACACAACCCATTAAAGATGCATGCATTTCATTTTATAGTGGGTTGGATGATCGCAAAAAAGGTGATTGTATCCCACTTTGGGTTGTCCCTCTCACCGGCCTCGTTAAGGCAAATCTCAGGAGGCGAGCCCAACTATTGATCTAGCATGTTCATTTGAAAGCAAGAAAATGGAATGAAGAAATAGGTTGTGGGAGTTTGATTCACCAAAAAGGTGAAGAGAATATCCCTATCTACTTCTCAATCCCCAAACACAATTAACAATGTTCAATTTCCGACCCACTAACTAGTGAGAATTGAGTATTGCTACTCTTTTCTACAAACAAGGGGTTTATTTGATTATGTGCTTGATTTCCTTAACCTTTCTTTTAATCAAGAAATTTTGACACTTTTGGCATTTTGATTCACTAAAAGAAGTGAAGAGCATAGGCCTAATATCAAAATTTCTCAAACAATAATAGGTTGTTTTTACTTACTAGATTTTGAAAACAACAAAGCCACAATTTAAGTAAAAAAAATGACTAAGTTTAGGCTTACCTTTTCCTTGTAGCTAGCAAAGGCTAGGGGCATTTTTGATTGATTTTTCAATTTTTTAATGCTTACCTTGGTGATCATTCCTTTCCAATGTGCTTTTCCTCCAACAAGTTAGTCAACAAAACCAGCCACATTGAAGAAAATAAAATGAAATTGAAGAAACAAAGATAAAATTGAACTTTAAGCCTTATTTATCAAATTTAAGAAAAACTTGATTAAGGTGAATAAATCCAATTCAATGAAATGAATTTTTCTTTATATGTTTCTACAACTTTGATGTAATGATTGTATACCTTTCCTTCCTGTTGAGAATCCTTAAGAACCAGCATAATGTGAGCAATGTTCTCCTTTTTTATCTTCCTTGTCAAAGCTTTTCCTTCTTGATTGAATCTTCTCTCTGGTTTTTTTACTCTTTTTATGTCTAGACATCCTACAGAGATAGAGAAAACATTTTCTGACAATCAAATTCTGTTTATTTTCAAATTAAGCAAAAGTGCTATTGAATCTATTGAAAGCGCTCTTTAAATTCTCAAATGCACTAGAGATTGAATTAAATGTGCTAAAGAAAATAGTTAAAAGCACAGAAACAGAGAGTAAAAGCCTTGAAATCTTATGTAAAGGCATCAAAAAATGATCAAACGCACTGGGGTTCGATTCAAATGTGTTGGCTAGTCAAGGAATAAGCACTGATAGAAATTTAGACAAAAGCTAGAAAGAATCAAAAGCGCTATTTCTCTACACAAAGGCACACAAATTTGTCGTAGAAGTGCTATTATAGTGCTTAGAAGCACTGTTCAATTGCTCAAATGTGTTGTATAAAGTCTTAGAAGCGCTATTTCACCTGCAAAACAAAGAGCTTAACATGCAAAAATTTGAACAAAATGAAATTTACGGGTTTTTAGAAAAGTGAAGCCTCAGGCCCCATGGTGGGTGCCATTTTGTGTACTAAAATTTGTACCTTCATAGGGTTAGTATTGACAATAATGGAATAAAATAACTAAATTAACTACAAAGGAAAAGCTATTTTAACAAATGAAAGCAATTAAGCACTCTATGGATCTCTAACTAGGGTTGTTAATGGTGAAGCTCTTAGCAAGCCTCCATTAATGACATTCCTAGAATGAGAATAAATGATAAAGCAAGCTAAAGTATTCAATTCCAAATTGAAATGCTTAATTAACTTCTAAATTTGCCTTTCTAGCTCAAAAACTCAAGAGGTTAGATGCAATTCTCAGATTTGTGGATGATTTATGAGTGATTTATGCCTTGCTTATATAGGATTTGGCAAGGGTAGGGGGTGTAGTTGGATTTGATCATGATTAGGCTTGAGTTGATTCTTTGGTTCCACCCTTTGAAGACAATTTAAATATTGTGTCCTCAAAGCTTGGGACAAGAAGACAAGATGAGTGGACAAGATGCTCTTTTCAATTGAGTGATTGAGATTCATTTTGGCTTGATCCATGTGAGCTCTTTCATTAAATCCTATTAGTTGAGGTTTTTCCCTCCCATGTGGTGTTTTGAGAAAATAGGAATTAATTAATTGAATTTAATTAATTTGTTTATCCATGTGCACCCCTTGAATGGGTTGATTTGATTTAATTCAAACTATACAATTAATTGGATTAATTACACATTGATTTAATTTATCATGATTTGATAGGTTTTAATTGATCTTTATTATGGCTCTGATTTTTAATTAAATTGAATTGAAGCTTGATTTTAATTTTGATTGGCTAAATGCTTGTTTGGATTCAATTTCCTTAATTTCTCCTTGATTTTTCTTGATTAATCACATGAATGATCCTATCCACTTTTCAGTGATTACAATAAGAAATGAAAGTGAAATTGAAATTGAAGAGGATGAACTCAATGAACTTGAAGCATTAATGACTAGAAGACTAAAAAAGGAAAAGGAAGACATAGAGGTAAAGTACCCTTGGTTTATTTTAAATGCAAAGAGATTGGTCATATTACTGCAAGATGTCCTAATAGGAAAGAAGATGAGAATACAAATGAAAGATCTAATGAAAGGAAGAATGATAGAAGAGATTACCAAGATCACAAAGGTAACTGACAGTATGGAAAAAGAGACAATTGAGACTAGAGGGATAAAGGTAAGAAGGTATGTTACCTAATTGAAGATGAAGATGAGGACACTAAGACCGAGACTGATGAAGACATAGAAGTGGTATTTGTAGTATTGAAGGAAGACTCTAAAGAATAAGAAAGGTATGTTGAAACAACACTTATTTCTAGACTTAGCAAGAATGATACTTGGATTATTTATAGTGGTTGTACACATAATATGACTCGTGATGAAGAAAATTTTGAATACCTTGAACATTACAACAGTGGATTTGTGAAAATGGGAAATGATACACCTTGTCTAGTAAAAGGAAAAGGATCTATATTGGTGAATAATAAGTTCAGGAGTGAGAATGCATATTGGGTGAAAGGACTTAACTATAATCTATTGAGTGTAGCACAATTGAATAACACAAGTCACCGAGTTGCATTTTAAAATAGAAAGGTGCAAATCTATGATGAAGCTGGAAAGTTAGTTGGTACTAGTGAAAAATCAAAAGGTAACTTGTTCTATCTTGATAATGTAGAGACTTCTTGTTTATTGGCTAAAAATGAAGATGTATGGTTATGGCAAAAGAGTTTATGTCAACTAAACTTTGACAACATGGTTAAGATCAGTAAGAAAAGGAGAGTTAGACGTTTACTGAGCATATCTAAACCTGACCATGTTATGTGAAAACAATGTCAAATGGCCAAGATGTGTCTATTTTTAAGAGAAAACATTATTCATCTAATGATAGTTTGGATTTAGTTCATACTGACTTGTGTGGTCCAATGAGAACTCAAAGTTATTATGGAGACAAATATTTTATCTTGTTTGTTGAAGATTTCTCTAGGATGATGATTGCCATGTTTTTAAAAGAAAAATATGAAGCTTTTAAAATGTTTAAATCGTATAAATAAAAAGTGGAAAGAGAAAGTGGTAAGGAACTAAAATGCTTGAGATCAGATAGATGTGGTGAATTTATTTCTGATGATTTCACTAATTTTTTTAATGAGAATGGAATTAAGAGACAAATATCTGCAATGACACCCGAGCAGAATGGAATTGTTGAAAGGAGAAATAGATCAATTGTGGATTGTGCTAGAACACTGATGATTGAAAAAGATATTGCACAAATGTACTGGAGAGAAGTTGTTAGTACTCTTGTTTACACACTAAACTGACTTCAACTGAAGAAATAATCAAACAAGACATCTAATAAATTATGGTATGGTTACACACATAATGTGAGTTATTTAAGAATATTTAGAAGTAGATGTTACATACTAAAAGATGATAGAAATGGGAAATTTGATTCAAAAGGTGATGAAGGAATATTTCTAGGATATTCTACTAAAAGAAAGGCTTACAAATGTTTGAACAAGGCTACTAACAAAATGATTGAAAGTACAAATATAAGAGTTGATGAGTTTGCAAAAAAGAATGATGAAGAAAACAAAAAGGAACCAGAAGACTATGGTAGATTTGTTTACATTGAAGAACTTGAAACTCTACCCGAGCAATAGTCTGGCATTAAAAAGAAATAAAATAATGCTACCGAGCAATAGTCTTTATAGACCGAGAATCAAAAAAGTGTTACCGATGAATATAATGATTGTAAATATTACAATAGAAGGAAGACATATACATCACACAATCCAAATACATCAAAGAAGAATTGAAAACCTTTGGTGTGGAAGATTCAAAAGCAGTCGATACACCTATGGTAAATGGATGCAAAGTAACAAAGGATGACAAGTCAACCAAGGTAAATCAAACCTTGTATAGATCAATGATTGGCAAATTGATGTATGTTGTGCATAGTAGACTGGATATTACACATGTGGTTGGAATTTTAGCTAGATTTTTTGCTAATCCTAAAGAATCACACGTGACTATTGTGAAAAGAATTTTGAGATACTTGAAGAACACTGAAAATTATGATTTATGTTATAAGAAAGAAGACAATTTTGAACTAAAATTTTACACTGATGTTGATTGGGCTGGAAACATTGATGATAGAAAAAGAACTACTGGTGGAGCATTCTTTTTGGGAGAAAGATTGGCTACTTGGATAAGTAAGAAACAAGGATGCATTTATAAGTCCACTACAGAAGTAGAATATATTGTTGTTGTTGCTAATTGTTCAAATATTGCATGGATAAAGAAAATCTTGGAAGGAATGAATGAGGATATCACTGATCCAGTGATAATCTATTATGATAACACACATGAAATTAATATTTCTAAGAATCTAGTTATGCATGCAAAAACAAAGCATATATCTATTAAGTATCACTACTTGAGGGAGAAAGTTCAAGAAAAGAAAGTTAGATTGGAGTATGTAAAATCACAAGAGCAACTTGCTGATATATTCACTAAAACTTTACCAAATGACACATTTGAATACTTGAGGAGTAGACTAGGGGTCCATCTCCTATCTAACAGTAACTAAGGTGATATGAGGTTACATCAACCTATACTTTATCAGAAGATCTAATGATGTTGATGCATGATGTTCACACTTTGGATTTCCTAAGGTTGTGAAAGATGGAAGACAAGATGAAACTGTATATTGGTACATGCAAGGTACTAGAATATGAACTAAACAATAGAGATACTGATTTCACTACTAAAGAGATGATTATTTTCTTTTTCACATTGTTTTCAAAGGGAGAGAGATTCAATTAAGTAGTCATATATTTAGATATTCAGGAAAGATCTAAAGGCAAAGAATGGAACAAGAAATATCTATCTGCAAGGAGAGATGATTGCATGAAATAAGAGAGAGATATCAGTTAGACCTGAAGCTAACTGAAAGGGAGAGACAATGATATTGTGTAGTGATTAAAAATATTAAGTGCATAATCTTTTTGGTATTCTATGGCATATTTCATATTGTGTGGCCATCAATGCCAAAGGGAGATATTGATAGACTACACCTGATTGAATATCTTAAGGAAGAGATTGAAAATTGATTGGATACTTCAAAGACAAAGATTGATGATCACTGAGCTACAAAGGTATATGTGAGACATTAAATCAGTTATTGTATTGTCATTGATGTCAACTAGTTTTGATTGTACTTATCATGATAGTTAAAAACATCTGAAGAAGGAAATAATGGTGAAGGAATGAGGTATTAACATGAAGATGAGATATATGAGAAAGATATGGATATGGTATTCATTGGGTGACTTGCTGATGATTCTATTACATTATGTTAGTGATTTGATTATATTACATAATTATGTTATAGATTGAAGATTTAGAACTTACAAGTTTATGTAGTTGGTAAATGAAGTACTTAGTATACACCGAGTTGAAATAGTGTACACAAAGCAAGTGTAGTGTATACCAAGTATAGTGTTAACTGAGTTAGAAGTCACCGACACATCATAGTATTGACTGAGTGAAAGAAACAAATGGAACATACGATTGTCGACTAAAGATGATGAGTTGGACATATATGGATGATTCTGAGATTAAAGATAAAGTTTGTTATGATGATCAAACAATTGACAAAATTCAAGGATGATCGAATGAAGGAGAATGAAACGTGTTACAGACACAAGTTGCAAGGAAGGTTGAAGTGGCAAAATCAACAGTGAAGATTAAGAGGCAAAATATATGGCTAAGAAGAAAATATTTTATTATATCTATAAAAGGAGACAAGAGATTCATAATTAATTCTTTAATGTGCATGACAAGATTGTAGTCATGCAAAGCTGGTCAAACAGGTTGAAGATAGAATGAAGAAAATCTGTAGACAACACTGATCATTAGAGAAGGGAATTAACTGAGCAGAAAAGAGTTAAGGGATATAAAGAAATTAAATTGAGTATATTAGCCAGAGGTATTTTGAGCTTAGCATATATCCCAAAATCTATAAGGAAAGTTGTATTTGATTCAGATCATTTACTGTTGCAGTCTAGCCATTGCTACAGATAAATTCTTAACCAAGTGGGACTTAACAGTCTTTTTATTTCATTATGACATTCAATGAATGTTAATTATGTTCATGTTGACCTCATAGTGAATTTTTGGTCATGGAGAACTATTAGTGATAAATCCTCTAACCAAGTCACACCTTATAGTGTGTTATTGTAACCTTTAGTAGGGTTGGCTCTTAACCGATCTCACTTCAGAAGAGTGAAATTATTTTGGGCTACCATTCCTAGATGGTTTTTCCCCTAACATGGTTTCCATGTTAAAACCAAAGTGTTATATGTGTATGGATTTGATGAATTGTTATTTTTCTTTACACAATATAGTTACCGGTTTGATCGGTATATATGCTAGTTAATTTACTGGTATTTGGTTAACGAATAGAAAGGCACAGTTAAAGTTTTACTGAGTTTTTTAATTGATTTGAAAGATTTGTTTTATACATCAGAGAGTGTTTGGGACTATACAATAACTAGATTTAACTGATTTACCCCCCCTCTCAGTTGTCTAACAATAAAATGCAATAAGATCATTTATATTGAGCTTAACAACATATATGAACATACTCATTATTGATGCTTTTCTTAAATCTTTCATTTATACAAACAAAAAATTTAAATAATGCATTTACCAATATTTTTTATCACTTATAGGGATTATTCCCTTTCAAACATAACTATCCATCTTTTGAAAAGAAAAGATCACATATAAATTTATTTACTTTCAAAGCTACTAGACATTTTACAATATCCATTTTCCAAAAGAACCATGGTAGATCTTTTATCAAGGCTTTCTTTCTTCCAAAACCCATAAGGCTAAAGACCTACACAAATCAACAAAGCTCAAGACTATGGGATTCTCACCTCCGATCCTAGGCCTCTAAGAGGCCACCCCCAAGCTTGGGGAACCAAAAGTAGACATGATATACACATGCAAATAACAAACATAACAACAAGAAAAAGAAGAAGACTCACGGAGAAGACTCCCAACCAAGGCTTTTTCAATGGGTCTCACAATCACCCTAAAATTGGGTGAAGTTGGACCAAGTACCTATGGAGAGAAAGATAGACATAATGTGAAATTACCAAGCCTTCACAAGGTATTCAAAATTAGCACCTCAAGAAAACTCACCATTTTACAACTTCAACCCTTATGAACCCCAAGGAAAATAGCCATATCTACACCCTTATGACCCCCAAAAGAAAACAAGAATGGTTTCATGGACCCCATACTCCATATTTTCTCCCTCTCCTCATTAAGGAGAGACTCTACACCTGTTGGTTTTCCTAAAACCCTTCACACAGAGGCTCCTCTTCCCTCCCAAGGGTGAGTGGACCTTGAGACTCCCAAACAAAAAAGATATGCAACAAATCACAAAATGGAAAATTCACAACACAAAAATCGGAGAACACATAAACATCCTTTACAAATCAAAATAAAATACACTACATGCTTCACCCAGCTTCCATGCACAACAAGAACAACAAGAAAATGAATTGAGAGCCACCAACCTAAGTCCAATATTAAGGTAAGTAGTTGAGGATGAGCTCCTTCTGTCCAAGCCTCCCTTCTTCCAAAGCTTCTCCAATTCTATCCAAATCTCTAAGATAGAGAATCGGTATTGAAAATATAAAAAATGGAGGGTCTCCAATAAAAAAGGCCTCTAAAAATATCCCCACAACCTCTAGGAATAAGGTAAGTCTCTCATTGGTTGGTCTTCCCTAAGCTCCTTACAAACTTACCAAAAATGGATTCTTGAAAGGTGACTCAAAAAGTGAACAAAGTCCTTGCACCCAAATGGAAGGGTTGTCTAACCAAGACCATGCTTCCAAAAGTTGATTTTAGTCCATCTTGAAAATCCAACTTTTGGAAGGGTCTTTTGCTCAACTAATATTTTTCCTAGGGTTAAAAATGACCCTTTCCAATAGGTAAACTAAGTGGGCTTCCTAAAAATGGCCCAAACACACCCCTAGGTACCTTTCTAACATCCCAAAAATCCACTTAAAGCTTACCCTCGAAATTCAACTGAAAAGACCATACCTCAAGCTCCCTAACCAAGTGATTTGCATGGGGATTACATATGGTACTTACCTATGTTGGTGGGCATCCAATCTTGAAGTGGACTTGTCATGGCCATATGTATAAAATACAAGTGTCAAGTGACACACATATTTTACACTTCACAAGACACGTGGAATTTCCACTTGAGCACACACATAATTGAAAATTATAATTTAAAATTTTAATAGAACACATTCAAGCTCATACATTTACAAAACAAACACAATACAATGATTTATTATCTCTTATTATATGCAACCTTGGCTTGCACTAAATTCACATTGGCCTAGATTTGGCTCCCTAATTTATTACCATGGTCATATTGCTTGCACACTAAATCCAAATATTTGTAGTCCAATAAATATAATATACTTGACATATATTAAATAAGTATCATTCAACTTTTACAAAACATCTACATCATCATATAACTAATTTGGAACTCACATCGCATAATCAATTTATCTTTTTCCACTCATGAAATCATATGCATGCATAAACATAATTAAGAAATTAACTTTCAATTCATAGTAGAAATATCATTACATCATAATTGAATCAAATATCCATTTCCTAATTAATCACATAAGCATATAAAATCCATTGCATCATCATAGTGTGTGTGTTAAAATTGTACCTAATCTGTAAACACAACACTTCAGTAAAACATTAGAGGTTAGCAATAATTGAAATCGTGAAAAATTAAAAGCTATCTAACCAAGTGATTTACTGCCTTCTAGTAGGTGCGAGATTAATGTTCTCAGATTGTTATCGAGATAAGTGACCTAGACGACACCTAAATCAAGGATTTGGATGCAAAAATGATATAAAATATGAATGCAATTAACCTATTTTTTTGGTATTTTCTATGCAATGATAATGAATGATAACTTGATAGGAATCTATGCTATGCAAACTGATATGAAATCTATCTAACAATGATATGAAATATGAATCTAAATGAATGCAAAACAAGATTGATCTCACAACAATGTTGATTCGCAAGAAGCTTTGATCCTTCCAATTCCAATTCTCCAGCGTGATTGTGCAAAATATGAGATGAATTATGAAGAGCTGAGCCTTGGTTTTATAGAAATCCAGGGCTTTGGAGGTGCATGGAAAAAATCCATAAATCACTCAAATAACTCAGGTTGATTTTTGAGTTATTTTTAAATAACAGATAATTAAGTCACAAAAATCATGCAAAAGCACAGTTCAACTCGAATTAGAAGTTTAGATCAACTTTAAAACTCAAAAAGATGTTGAGTTTCAAAAAGCTAACAACTTGCATTGATTTTCCAATTTTGAGTTTAACTGGTCCTTTTATGTGCACATGGATAATTATGATTTAATAAATAAATAAAGTGATTTATGCTCAACTTAACTGATTTTTGAAATAAAATAATTAATTTATGGGTTAATTAACTATTTTATCAAACTTTTATTAAACATTATATTATTAAATAATGACAACATGCTTTAATTAATTAAATAAGAATTTAATCAATTAAAGATAGGAATTTTGATTTATTATCAAAATTAAATAATACAATTAATAATAGATAGAATTAAATTTAATTAAACAATTAAGTGGCAAGATATTAAATCTAATTAATTAAATATGAAAATATTCAATTAATCAAACTTTAGGATAAATGTGATTTATCGCCAAATAATCATTAAATTAAAGATAATTAAGATAATTAAGAATATTGCTAGGAATATTCTCCGATGCAGAATTTAAGATAATCAATTAAGATTCGATGATGTTTAGATGTGCCTTAGGTTAGGACTTTGATGTCGATTTCATTCGATTTGATGATGTAGGAGATTAATGAACTTATAGCCCATTTTTGGGGTATTACATTTTGCCCCTCTTTGAATTATTGTGTGAAGCGCAGTGGTTCAAAGACAGTCTATGTTTGATAGAGATATGAAAGTGATGTTTGATATTGATAATTGATATTGATTTGATATGGAGATAATAGGTCCTGAATGACCAAAGATAATGTTCACTATAACAGCAAATGAACCTATGATTGCGAAAAAGTGTCAAAACACCTGATTCCAAACCTTAGGATTGCAAAGAAGTGAGTGACCCATTCTAGACTCGATTTTCTTAGCAGAACTAGCAGGTATCACATCCAAATCCTTCAGTTGCCGAAGAACCAAGGAAAGAACACTATGATCCGATGGTTGCAAAAACTGATACAATTTACAAGATTAGGAGAATACCAGATTGATATGGATCTTGATGAATCTGATATGCCCCAAGTGATGATAGATTTTCCTGATATGCCCCAAGTGATGAGGTCTTTTGATGAATCAGTAACTAGACGTGATTATTTGTCTTGATCACTAGTGAAAGATATCGATAGAAATTGATCGATAGAATTTTGATTTACAGACTTTGAATGATATGCAATACCATGCCCCCTTCGGGATTAAAATTGAAATCTGACAAGAAAAGTCAGCGTTGATAGTTTAGAAGCATGTTAATTGATTTGAGAAGTGGTTAAACACGTCCGTGAACGCGTTCTGCATTGTTTAGAGGTCCTGGAGACCAAGTTTTGACTAGGTTTGACCATGAGTTGACCATGGTTGACCAAGTTGAAATTTTGATAGTTTGATGTAAGTTAATTAGTTAAGTTGAATACTGGATTTCTATGATGATGGAAGGTCGATTATACAAGCAGTAGACTGTCCTGGGCCCAAAAAATTTTAAATCATGATTTTGACATAATAAACAATCTCAGATTTCAATTTTGATCTTGAAAATGGATTCAAAACGTTGAAATTAGCCAGGGGTGCAATTTTTGTGAAAAACGGAGCACTTTTGAAAATTAGGTCAAATGCTATATAAAGGGCTGAAGGGTCATTTTCAATTCATTTCAATCATTTGACTTTGGAGATTGTCCGGAGCCCTCTAAGAAAGAAAATTGTAGAACAGCGAGATCCAAAGGTTCCTGTGAGTTCACATCGATTTGAGTGCAGCCAGAGATACGAGAGACCCTGACAATATGGACATTCAGTAGGTGGACCTCTGTGCCCCTCTGAAATTGCAAATTTTTCATGTTTTATTGCATTTTTTAAGTTTTTCGTACGCATTTTTCTTTTTTAATTTTTGCATGTATGAAAACTCGTACGAGTCCCAGACCAGACTCATATGACATTTCATTTCAAATTCCTTTGTCATTTCAAGCATGCCCAAGTGTCATATGAGAGGGACCCGTTTGTCGTACGACATTTCACCGGGTCCCTGAAAACTCGTATGATGTCGAGCACAGTGTCGTATGACCATGGATTGTCATTTGGTCTTCTGTGGAATGTTGTATGACATTTGATGCCAGTCTGGACTGTCGTATGAAAAATAGAGTGTTGAAAACTAACTTTTAGGGCCAAAGTTTAACTTTTCTGATCCTTTTGCCTGATTGCGGACACTTTGAACCTCCTTCTGATATATCAAACAGTTCCATTTTTGTATTATTAGCCTGATTTTGAACTCAATTTCTGATAAAAATACCTTGTTGTTGCATGATTTAGGTCACCTATCCAGATGTACATATTCATCATTCTTACCCAGCAACATAGAGATTATGTATCACGCTTCTGGAACCGATGAGGGTTCATCTTGTGGCCTGTGGATTTGAGTATTTGATTCATTTACCCGACATTAGGGTAAATCATGGCCTTTTGACTGTGCTGATAGAGAGATTCCACTCGGAGACTCAGACCTTCCACTTACCTACTGGAGAGATGACCGTGACTCTAGAGGATGTCTATAGGATACTGCGCATTCCATTTCATAGTAGTCGGCAACCTGAGTACGTGAGTTCCGGCTAGACTAGTCTGCATGCTTTTAGGCATCTATTTGGTGATGATACATAGTTGACGAGGTCCATTTCCTGGGAGACCCTTGTACAGAGATATGGTTAGACGCACCAGTTAGAGTGCATTATTACTGGGATGATTGGGGAGCTCATCATGCCAAGCCATTAGTAGAACGGCTTTTTGATGGGATGGGCTCTGATGGTAGCCCTTCTTATGGCCACGCCTACTGAGCTTGCCTGGGGTCAGTGCCTATTGGCCCACATGTTTTCAGAGATGAACGAGGTTGTGTATTAGGATTGCAAGAGCTTCACTTTTGGAGCTCTTGTATTATAGATATGGGCATGGGAGCATATCCTAGTGCTGAGACTGGTTTTTTAGACACAGTGGCAGCCACAGGAGCCAGTGATATACACTTATGCTAGTTATGTTACACAGGTCCGCATGGGTCATACTAAGTATTTCAGACAGTGCTTGGATGATATGACCTTTGTGCATTGGAGTCCTTCTTTGCAGATAGATGCCTGGCCCACTGCGAGGGAGCAGTACAGCTTTCTTTTTCAAAGTCGAGTACTTATTGGCCGCTCTCCCACTGTTCTGGAGAGATTTTTGATTACTAGAGTGTGGCATTAGTATGGATGCAGACAGGATGCCCCATGAGAGTTCACTACATATGCACGCATTGTGCGTGAGATCGAGCTCAGATGGACACCGAGGCTCTCCTATTCCTTATGTACAGAGGAGTACAGTGCCATTATAGGCAGAGATTGGGACTACCGGCCACAGGTTGTCGATGCAGGAGTGACAGATGGATACATTGTGTGGATTTCCAATCATCCCATCTATAGATTCTCATATCCTACCAAGTTGATACCCTCCATGGAGGAGGCGATGGATGTTACAGGTGTTCTGATGCTATAGGGCCCGAGACCACAGGCAGTGCATCCTACACCGCCTAGATAGAGAGTGACAGCTCCATTGCAGAGATCATCTGGGCATATGAGGCCTCCTCATCCTTCTACTTCTCCAACAAGTACATCCACAGGGTCACATAGATGATCCAGGGGTGAGAGGGGCACTTTGGGCAGTGTTGGTGCGGTAGATGAGGTGTTGGCAGGTGAGCAGTTTGCAGGTGGTGATGCAGATCCCCCATAGGGAGACACCACTTTTGATTTGGGTGCTGAGATTAGACGTCGTAAGGTGCGGAGATCAGATATCACTGGACAGCAGCCAGAGAAACTAGCATAGGACACAGAGATGCCAGCAGCTGTAGCAGAGCCTATGGTTCCTCTCACATCATCAGAGATTATTAGATAGCTCACAGCTCAGGTCTGGGATCTGAAGGTACAGAGTGCCAGATGGGAGGAGAGGTTTTAGGAGGCAGACAGGTAGCGTACTGAGCTTTGTGCAGAGCTTCACTCAGAGGTTCAGAGACTATAGACAGAGGTGACCCATCAGACTTCACGGGCTTCCTATTATGTGTCTACATACTATGTTGTTGTTCCTACTGAGCAGAGAGTACCTAAATACTCTCAGTACATGGCAGCCTCTAAGGGAGCTAGGGCACCGAGGGTAGAGGTCATACCAGATGCACCACCACCTCCCCCACTAGATACCGAGGAGCATGCCGAGAGTTGATTCTCTGTGGTCATGTTTTGATATACCATTCTGATTTTGATAGCTTTTCAGAGCTTATTCTTTTTTACATTGTGCCAATAGAGCACCCCTGACATGTTTCAAGATTTTTGATATATATGAGATCGATATTTTGATTGTGACTTCATCTGTACTTGTCATGTTGTGGATTTATGATGATATCATGCTATGCTTATGCTATGATTAGTGTAGAATGTATGTATGGATCGATGCAATGCAATGATTTCTTTCATATGTATGGATGTTATGCAAATGTAATTGATTATGAAAAGATGTATGTATGATTTATGCTTATGCAATGAATGTAATATAATGGAACAAATGGTAATGATATGAGATGTAAATGCAGTGATACACATGATATATTTTTGCAGGTTGATGAAGACAAGTACTCATTCTTATGTCAAAAGGATGTTTAACCCTGGACAGTTACTACTTGCGGTTTGATGAAGAGACCTTCAAGTGAGACACAGCTCTTGTTCGATGTGAAGAATTGATATGAAGAATTGTTTAAGCTTTGAAGTTCATTTAGTCATTGTGAGATCATGCAAACATGCAAAATGCAAAGAGACATGCAAAATGAAATGCAACCTAAGACCTAGGACCTAGTCACTAATCATGTGCCGACTTGTTATCATCATTGAACTTTTAGGTAACTAGATAAATCAATACAATGCCCACTAGTTATGAAACCATAGCCATATGAATATTGATTTGTAACACTCCAGAACCAATACAACACCCACTGGTGAATAACCATGGATATATGAGTATTGATTTTATTTTTGAAATGTCGAATTAGATATAAGCATCAAAGCATAAGCGCTAGGATGACCTGAATATCATGTCCATTTTGATATAGCAATTTGTATAACCATCAAAACATGAACGTCTTGATGACTTGAATACGCCTTGCATTGCAAACACATCAAACAGTCAAGAGATCATTCTAGATCCACTATGAATTACCCGTAGTAACCCTTTATCATTCACATCCTTAGGCAAGATCATGTTTCACAGTAGGAGAAAGAACTCACTCAAAAAGACAACAATTAGATCAAACTTCCTTGAATTTTCTGGGTATCAATGGTCGAGGTATGTATGGCCATCCAATTCAAGATAGAGGCTCTTATAGTCGGACACCATTTCAATCCAGAATTTCCAAAGACGTTAGATTTTCACATACAAGCAGAAAACAAAGAAAAGATTATGCCCCCAGTCATCACTCTCTAAATCCTATAAAGGACATCATTGAAGAGCTCGAAGGGACACAATATGCAAAAATCTCAATGCGAATCAGTAAGCATACAAGGAGATAAAAGCATGTAAAAAAGCATAGATTGTTTTTAGTTTGATGTTTGATGTTGATTGCAGATGCAAAATCCTTTCTGGAGACGAGATAGACTTGACTGACTCAAATGAACCTTCAAAGGACTCTGACTGGATATGACACGTCTAAAGTATACTGGAGACCATAGGATATGACATTGATTGCCCCCAAGTTTGAACATTGATAGGATACAGACACTTGAGTAGATTGGTGGACAAACTGACTTATTGAAAATTGGAAATGTAGAAACAAACTGGGAGATATGTACAAACTAAAGCAAAACTGAAAGCTGGGAAAGACCAAGATTGCACTGATAGATGGGGCATTTTGAAAAAAGTGGCACCCATTTGCCGGGTTTTCACCATCTTGGCAGAAATTCTATTTTTGCTACCAAGGCACCTGTTTCCAGGTTTTCACCAAGGCACTTTTTCTTCTTTTTCATTTTTTTTGTATTTTTCATTTTTTCAATTTTTTTGAATTTTTGATATTTTTCAATTTTTTTGTGAATCATCAAGGCACCTATTGCTAGGTTTTCACCAAGATGTTCATTTTTTCAAGACTTTTTCTAATTTTTAGGATTTTTTCAGGATATTTAACCATAGACTGAATGCCTTAAGCGTAGAATTTCTTCAGATGGAGAATGTTGATTGGTTCTTGGAGCTGTTCTCCTTCTGTCATTGAGTTGATAGGCACCAGAGCCAAAAGTAGCAGTGATGACAAAGGGACCCAGCTAGTTGGGTTTGAACTTCCCCTTGCATTCTCAATGGGATTGATTTTTAGGATTTTCTCTCAAGACTAGATCACCAACCTGAAATTCTCTGTGTCTGACTTTCTTTTTGTAGCCTCTAGACATTCACTTCGGATATACTCTAAGATGATCATACGCTACTTGTCTGCACTCATCTAGTAGTTCCAGTTCTTGTAACCTAGACACTCTATAGTCATCATCAGTTACTAGACCATGTGATGAAGGGTGCTCCCCTTAATACCACAAGCACATAATAGAAATAGAGAAACAACAACAATAATATGCAAGAACAAAAAATTGGCTTCTTATTATCTCCACAAATGTGGAATTACAAACTTTTAGAATTACAATATGTAAAGCCACATGGGCATTCCCTTACAATATTCTGTAGGACAAAGCCTCGAATCAATACCCAGATCTACTACCCCGAACTGCCCTAGACAACACTACGGGCCTTCTTTATATAGGCAATTTCCACCGCCCAAGAAGGTTCTAGAAATTTATCCCTCAGGGCCGACCAAACTTAGAATTATTTTATTTTACAATTTATTACATCAAAGTCGGCTCAAAATGAGTTTTGAAACCCAAACAAAAATTTTGAAGAAAAATTATTTTCCGCCATTTCAGGTGACCCAACTTCCGAAG
The DNA here is from genome assembly GCA_027943335.1 of Chamaecyparis obtusa. Classification (NCBI taxonomy): domain Eukaryota; kingdom Viridiplantae; phylum Streptophyta; class Pinopsida; order Cupressales; family Cupressaceae; genus Chamaecyparis; species Chamaecyparis obtusa. The sequence continues at coordinate 426,873 of BSBK01001309.1, read as the reverse complement.
ACCATAAGTCATCGCCCGTTGACCTGATTGGCTATTAAACCCCATTCTAGAAATGCCACGAAGTTCTCTACAGGCTTGATTTGTGCAAAGTGCCCATCACCCAAATTTTCAACCTCATCTCGGGCCTCTAAAGCCTTCAAAACTGAGTTTGAAGTTTTTGTACCCTGCTGCCAATACCAAAAATCTTCAATATCTTCAAAACTACACCTGATCTAGCCATGAAACTTTGCTGGCAAGCTGATATGACTGAGATGAACCTCCATATGTAAAATCAGACATTCCGAGATCATAAGACCAACTTACTAAAAATAGAAAGTTTCCATAAATAGCAACTCTGCACAAGATAGCCCTTATTGAATACAAAAACAAAAATATTTTTGGGTGATGCAAGATTGTTCTTACACCCAGGATGCTCCTACATCACCATGCATTCTGATTCTGAGTGATGGGATTTCAACCTCAATAGGCAGTACCGCTTCAGACCCATAAGCTAAAGCGAAAGGTGTAGCCCCAGTAGGTGTTCTGATACTTGTTCTGTAGGCCCATAGAGCTGGATTAATCATGAGATGCCAGTCTCTACCAGTTTTGTTTACTGTTTTGTGCAAGATCTTCAATAGATTTTTGTTAGAAGCCTCTACTTGGCCATTCCCTTGTGGATAGTAGATAGAAGACCAATGTTGGGTGATCTTGAATTTGGCACATAGATCATCAAGGTCTTTATTCCTGAATTTCCCACCATTATCTGTGATTATGGAATGAGGGATCTGTTGCTTGTGTTAGAGGGACTGCTTCTACCCATTTTGTAAAATAATCTGTAGGAGTGATTATATGGGTATGTCCATTAGAAGAGTGAGGATGAATCATCCTGATAAGATCAAATGCCCATTGATGGAAAGGCCATTGTGTTGTAAAGGGGATTAGATCCCTCCCTGGAGCATGAATTAAGTTTCCATGCACTTGGCACTTTTGATAATTCTTAGCAAATTTGATAGCCTCTTTCTCCATTTCAGGCCAATAGTACCCAGCCCTAATAAGTTTTCGAGCTAGTATTAAACCGTTTGAGTGTGACCCACAAATACCATCATGGACTTCCTCTAATGCACGTTGAGACTCTTCCCATTCTAAACATCTAAGTAGCATACCATCTAGACCTCATTTGTATAGATCATTACCAATGATGACATATCGGGAGGCATTATGGATAAGGTATCTCTTTTCATGACGGTTGAAGGTGTTGGGAATGATTTGGTCTTGGACATAGGAAAATAGGTTTTTATATCAGGATGAATCATGACCTACAATAGTACAGATCATGTGGGTTTCGGGGGAGTCATATGCAGGATAAGAGAGTGCTTCCACCAAGAACTCGTAGCGTAGCTCATGTTCAGGCTGCTATAATAAAGTAGATAGTGTTGCCATTGCATTGGCAGCCTTGTTCTTCATTCTAGGAATTTGCTCAAATGTGACAGATATGAAATATTTCTTAAGATCATCGACCATTCTCTTGTAAGGAATGAGCTTTTCATCTTTAGTTTGGTACACATCATTGACTTGATGAATAACAAGTTGAGAGTCTCCATGAATGTGTAGCTCTGTTACTCTCCATTCAATTGCTATTTTCATACCATTCAAAAGGGCTTCATATTCTGCAATATTGTTTGTGCAGGGGAACTTTAGTTTGAATGCTTTGGGGATTGAGTATCCTTGGGGAGTTAGGAACAATATGCTTGCTCCAGATCCATTCTGTGTATAGGAGCCATCAAAGAACAATTGCCATTCTCTAGAAGATAGGTGCATAATAGATGAGTCTAGAAATTCCATTTGCATTGGTGTGTCATCAAACATGGGTGCATCTGCTAGTTGATCAGCAATAACTTGACCTTTTATATCTTTTCTTTCAACATATTCAATGTCAAATTCGCTTAGAAGCATGACCCATTTAGCTAGTCTACCTGTGAGGGCAGCCTTGCTTAGTAGGTATTTTAGTGGATCAATTTTTGCTACTAGATGCATGGTATGAGCTAACATATAGTGTCTCATTTTCTATGATGCAAATATCATAGTGAGACAAGCTTTCTCAATCATAGAATAGTTCTTTTCATACACCACCAATGTTCTGCTTATATAATAAATGGCTCTTTCCTTTTTGTCTTTGTCATGTTGCGCTAGCAATGCCCCCAGTGATGTGGTTGTTGCAGAGACATACAAGATCAATGGCTTCCCATGAATAGGAGGCATCAAGATAGGTGGATTTGATAGATACTTCTTGATATGGTTAAAGTTGTTCTCCCATTCTTCATTCCATGCAAAGGTCACACCTTTATGTAATGTTTTTGTAAAAGGTTGTGATATGTCTGCTAGCTGTGATATGAATCTTCTGATAGATTGAACTCTGCCTTGCAACGTCCTCATCTGACTAATATTTGTGGGAGGTTGCATCTCTATTATAGCCTTGACTTTAGCCAGATCAACTTCAATGCCTTTCTTCGAAACTATGTATCCTAAGAGCTTTCTAGAAGTGACACCAAAAGCACACTTCTTAGGATTTAGTCAGAGACTAAACTATTCCATTCTATCTAGGATCATGCTCAAGTCCTTTAGATGTTCAGTTCTAATCATAGATTTTTCTAATGTGTCATCAAAAAAATCCTCCATTGTTCTATGCATCATATCATGAAAAATAGATGTCATTGCTCTTTGATATGTAGCTCCAGCATTTTTGAGTCTGAATGGCATAACATTCCAACAGAAGGTTCCCCACGCACATGTGAAAGCAGTTTTCTCTTGGTCCTCTGGAGCAATTTTTGTTTGGTTATATCCAAAGAAACCATCCATTAAGGAATACATCTTGAAACCTGCAATCATGTTCACTATCATATCAATGTTAGGTAGTGGAAAATCATCGTTAGGGCACGCTCTATTCACATCTCTAAAGTCTATGCACACTCTGATTGAGCCATGTGGTTTAGAAATAGGTACAATGTTGGAGAGCCACTTAGCATAGTCTATGACGTGGATGAATCCAGCTTTTAGGAGTTTCTCTAATTCAGCTTTGACTAAAAGTGCAACATGAGGATGCATCTTTCTCAATTTTTGTTTGATCAGTTTTACTCCAGGAGCAATGGATAGATGGTGCATGATGAGATTTGGATCCAACCCTGGCATATCTGAATACTTCCACGCAAAGTTGATCTTTTTTTCTGTCAAGAATGTAGTAAATTTTTGTTTCTCGTCTTTTGATAAAGATTGTGCTTCATGTACCAATTATGGTTCCTCTGTTGTACCCAAATTGATGGATTGGGTGGGCTCAATTAGAACTGGAGATCTATCCTATAAATGACTTGGAAGGACATCAAATATCTCATCCTTAGCCACCTCAGAGAGGTTTTCACCTTTGGATATGTCTTTTATTTTTACTTTTGTCGGTTCTGAGACTGCCACAAAGTGGTTTTCACCCTCAAAAATCTTTTTCTTTTTCTTTTTACTCTTGTTTTTCTGACTAAGATATTTGATGTCTGACTCGGTCATGCTGACACTCAGTTCACTGATGGAAGTACTCATAGGCTCAACTGCATTGAGGTAGCAGGCAAGGGCATAGTCATTCGGGAAGGTATAAATACCATGGTTTGGGTTTGTGGAAGTTTGGTCGATAAGATCAGGGCGTTGGATAGTCAAAGCGGGAAAGGCTTGGGAGATAGCGTTTACAGATATGGATCTGTTATCATTGGTCCTTGTACACACTAAAATATGCACTTCTATGAACCATTACATGCAAGGTTACTCAAGAGTGAGGCCTCACAAAGCGGCTCATAGCTCTCTATGCATGGAGTTGCAAGGGACTATGAGTTTTGCTCTCAGCTAGAGCTACAAGAAGGTGACCTTGCTAGTCAACCACACAATGAGAGATTCAAATGAAGACAAGGGCAAAAATGCCAATATCTCCAAGAATCTAAATGGAAATGAAATGAAAATGCAACTAGTATGAATGTGCAAGCTAAGCTAAATGATAACAATGCAATGCTTGAAAAGAAATCTAATCTATGAAAGGAAAGTGCAAACTAAACTATGAAGGAAAGTACAAGTCTTACAATCCCTCCTAATTAAGCTATGTGAGATTAATCTATTGCATAAAGAAAATCTATACTAAGGATGTCATGATTATGCAACTATGAAAGAAAACTAAATGAAATGCAACAACAAGGTCTTCAAAGCTTGAGTGCAAGGATGTCTTCAAAGAGCTCCAAAACCTGCAGCATAACAATAGCATAAAATATGGATCTATGCAAATGAAGGAGAGAGCTCTCCTTTTATAGGAAATGCAAAGGAATGGACCATGGAGATTAAGAGGCAAAAAGTCTTAATCAGCGGTGGAGCTTGAAAGAGGAGCAATCCATGTGCACAAACATCCTCCAATGAGAGTGAAGTGTTGACTTTTGAGCCTCATGTGAGACAAAAAGTGCTTTTTCCTTTTTATAAAATAGGAATAATGCTTTATTTGTGCAACTTAGGATAAGAGGAAAGTGGAGCTTTTTTATTTAATTGAAAGGGGAGGAATATTCCTTTTAATCAAATAAAGACTTAGGATAAATGGTTAGCCCATAGGATAAAAATCCAATATATGATCGAAATTAAGACTTGATCAAGAAATTGATATTGTTGACAATATTGATAAATGATCAAAATGATTCAGGATTGATAAATTGAATAAATGGGGCCCAAAGTCTAGGCGACCATTTTAGGGTGCATACATTTGCCCCTCTTTGACTAATGTGTGATCGATTTGGGAACACATGCAGTCAAAGAATGAAGTTGAAATGTGAGATCGATTTGGGATCACAAAACAACTCAGATATGAGGTCGATTCGGGATCACATCTGGACAAAACATAAACAAAAGCTTAGACCAACACCGTCGCTGCTAGGTGCAAATCAAGCTTTAGACAAAACTATTACCGTCGCTGCTAGGCAATAATCAATGTCTAAAAATGGGAGATAAGAATCTCAAGTTTGAGCAAAAGCTCACAAAAGACGTCTGAATCAAGAGAATCAAGCGATTGGGGATGAGAATCCCATAGGTACTGCCCCCTCGGAATCGAAAGCGAAATCGGGTAGAGGAGAACAACAAACTGATAAACCTAATCAAGTCACAATAAATCATAATCGAAGGATGGAACATGATAAGATAACCATTAGGCAATGAAACATGCCCCAACGAGGAAGTAGAAGAATAGAAATAGAAGACTAGAAATAGCATGAATGAAAGACTAGAAAATTTGAGAGACATGGAAGGAAGAAATTCCACTGAAAATCAAATTATGCCTTAAAAGGTCAGTCAACTGCCTAGAAGAAGGAAAAAAAAATATTTTGAAACGCGACTTGGATTTCGATTTCGAGTCCGAAAATGGATAGAAAATGATGTGATATGAAAGACTAGAAATGAAAGATATGATCAAGAAGAAGTGAAAGGTGAGCGCAATCGACTGATAGGTCCATGAAAGATGAAAAGGAGAGCTCTCTTCATATGCAAAGTGCAAAACTAAACTATCATGAACCTAAAAAAAATGCAAGCTACTATGAAAGTGGTTGACTTGCAAGGTCACAACGCTTATAGACATCTAATTATCATCATCGAGGGTTTGGTAGCGTCATAAGATCATACAATGCACACTAGCATAACTATGTGGATATGAATATGATCTTTATCAGATAGAAATGTGGAAATCTCACCTAGGCATCAAAGACATATAGGTCAAGATGACTAATGCAGTGAAATCACCTAAATTTGATATAGCAAGATTATGCTTGTATCAAGACACATGAAAGTCAGGATAACTAGAAGCATGCACTCGCAAAACAGTCAAGGATAATACTTTGTCAATCCATAGTAGGACCAGCATAAATGCTCATGACAGTTAGGATCAACAGAATATACCCACAAGCAGATAAAGAAAGAAAACATGTTCTCATTCCCTCAGTCTTCTAGCTATGCATCATCGAAAACTTCTCAGGGAGAGACCACTCATCAAAGAAATCTTCATAGACAGCACACAAAGAAAAATAAAGTCATCATATCGTTATCGAGTGGATTGTTTAAGTGCGTGTGTGTTGGTCATAGAGTCAAACTCTAAGTATCATATCTGCAAATGAGAAATATCGTATCATACGAGACTGTTGGGTAAGACACCTGATAAGTGTTAAGAAACACTCGACGCAAGGGTAGTGTTGAAAAACACTGTTTGGGGTGGTGTTAAAAAACACCTGTTGTGAAATGCCCCAAGAGACAAGCGCACCAAAAGGACCTATGCGAACAGTTATGCCCCCTAGACAAAGACAAAGACCAATTCCAGATTAGGCCAAAGGATGGAAAGTGGTTAAGTGTCAAGGACGCATGCTAACAAATAGGGGTGCAAAGGCCTCAAGTAGCGCCTGTTTCCAGGTTTTCACCACTTGGAATCATTTTTTCATTTTTTCATTTTTTTTTTTTAAAATTTTTGCTACCAAGGCGCCTATTGCTAGGTTTTCACCAAGGCACTTTTTCTATTTTTTTGAATTTTTGAATTTTTTTGATTTTTTTGTAGTTTTTTCAGGACATTTTATGCTTTTTAGGATTTTTTCAGCAATCATATATCAATTTTTTTTGGTATTTTTTTCAGGATCAATAAGATATATACAAAAGATGCCCCCAGACAGAATGGGCATCAAGGATAGAACTTCTTAAGGTGCACAATGTTGATGGGATCAGGGAGCTGTTCTCCATCAGGATCTGACAGTAAATACGCACCAGTACCAAAAGCAGCTGTGATGACATATGGTCCAAGCCAGTTAGGTTCAAACTTGCCCTTGTGCTCTCTGTTTTGCTGGTTCTTAGGGTTTTCTCGTAAAACAAGATCACCTATTTGAAATTCTCTAGGGCGAACCTTCTTGTTGAATGCCTTGGACATACATTTCTGATACGCTCTCATATGATCAAAGGAAGCCTTACGCTTCTCATCTAGAAGTTCTAGTTCCTGCAACCTCATGGCACGGTAATCCTCATCTGTAATCAATCCTTTGAGTGAGACTCTAAGGGATGGTATCTCGACTTCTAAAGGCAATATTGCTTCAGCGCCATAGGTGAGAGAAAAAGGAGTCGCCCCTGTAGGTGTGCAAATGCTTGTTCGGTAAGCCCATAGTGCTGGATTGATTTGCAAGTGCCAATCCCTACCATTCTTGTGTACTGTTCTATGAAGAATCTTAAGAATGGTTTTGTTAGAAGCTTCTGCCTGTCCGTTTCCTTGTGGGAAATATATGGAGGACCAATGTTGCTTGATTTTAAACTTTTTGCATAGGTGCTTTAGGTCTTTATTCTTAAATTGACCTCCATTGTCAGTAATGATCTCAGAAGGCACTCCAAATCGGCAAATGATATGGTTCAAGATGAACAAAGAAATAGTCCTTCCTGAAGCAACAGAAAGTGGTACAGCCTCTACCCATTTTGTGAAGTAGTCAGTGGCAGTAATGATGAACTTGTGTCCACCTGATGAGTTGGGGTGAATTTGCCCAACCAGATCAAAGGCCCAGCGCTGAAATGGCCAATGAGAAATAGAAGGGATTAGTTCCCTACCCGGAGCATGAATCAGGTTGCCGTGTTTCTGACATTTTTCACATGACTTAGCAAAGGTGACTGCATCTATCTGCATTGTGGGCCAATAATATCCCGCCCTAAGCAACCTTCGGGCCATGGCAAGACCATTAGAATGCCCACCACAAATGCCCTCGTGGATGTCAGCTAACGCTTGGTTGGATTCCTCCTTTTCCAAGCACCTAAGGAGTGTCCCATCTAAACCCCTTCTATATAAGTCACTAGAGATGAGGGTGTGGCGAGAGGCGTTACGGATGAGGTTTCGGCGTTCGGAGCGGGTGAATGTGTCAGGGATGATGCCATCACGAAGATATGAATAGATAGCACCATATCGGGAGGACTCGTGTGTGATAATGGCACAAATGACACGGCTTTCAGATGAGTCAAAGATGGGATGGTGTAGCTCTTCCACCAGGAATTCAAATCTGGATTCATGTGTCTCCAACTGAAGAAGTGAAGCCAATGTGGCCATGGCGTCTGCAGCTTTGTTCTCTATCCTAGGGATTTGTTGAAACGTCACAAAGGTGAAATAGCGTTTCAAAGAATCAACCATCTTTTTATAAGGTATCAATTTGTCATCTTTGGTTTGATACTCTTCATTGACTTGGTTGATGATTAGCTGAGAATCTCCAAAGACATGTAATTCTGTGATATGCCATTCTATAGCCATTTTCAAGCCATTAGTTAAAGCTTCATATTCTGCAATATTATTGGTACATGGGAACAATATTTTATAAGACTTTGGAATGTTGTACCCATGTGGAGAAACAAATAACACTCCAGCACCTGACCCATTTTGCATGCGGGAGCCATCAAAGAACATTGTCCAAGTGCGAGTAGTGGTATATAAGATGTGTTCATCTGGGAATTCCACTTGGACTGGCATACTATCCTGGATTGGAAAATCAGCTAATTGGTCAGCAATAGCTTGCCCTTTTATTGCCTTCCTTTCAACGTACTCTATGTCAAATTCAGTGAGGACCATCATCCATTTAGCAAGTCTACCCGTCAGGGCAGCCTTACCAAGCAAATATTTAAGGGGATCAATTTTGGCAATCAAGTGTATGGTATGTGCAAGCATGTAGTGGCGCAACTTTTGAGAAGCAAACACCACCGCGAGACAAGACTTCTCAATATTATTGTAATTGATCTCATAAGAGACTAGAGTACGGCTGATATAGTAGATGGCCCGTTCTTTCCCAGTATCATCTGTTTGAGCCAATAATGCCCCCAGGGAAGTGTCTGTAGCTGAGATATATAGAAGCAATGGTTTCCCTGAAATAGGAGGCATTAAGATCGGAGGATTAGCCAAGTATTGTTTGATCTGATCTAGGCTCTTTTGACAATCCTCGTTCCAAACACAAGAAGCACCCTTATGCAATGTCTTGTTGAAGGGTTGTGCTCTATCTGCAAGCTGAGAAATAAACCTCCTAATTGATTGAAGACGTCCTTGAAGACTTCTCATTTGGCTGATATTTCGAGGAGGTGGCATATCTAGGATTGCTTGGACCTTTTCGGGATCAACCTCGATACCTTTTGCTGATATTATGAATCCTAAAAGTTTGCCTGAGGTGACGCCAAATGCGCACTTCTTTGGATTCAATCTGAGTTGAAATTGTTCCATACGATCTAGAATTACTTCCAGATCGTTGAGGTGTGTGCCCCTTTTTCTTGATTTTGCCAGGGTATCATCCACATAATCTTCCATATTTTTGTGCATCATATCATGAAAGATAGTTGTCATAGCTCTTTGGTAGGTTGCTCCTGCATTCTTTAACCCGAATGGCATGACGTTCCAACAGTAGGTTCCCCATGCACATGTGAATGCTGTTTTCTCTTGGTCTTCAGGAGCTATTTTGATTTGATTATACCCCGAGAAACCATCCATTAGGGAATATATGTCATAGCCCGCCGTCATGTCCACTATCATGTCAATGTTTGGAAGTGGAAAGTCATCCTTTGGGCATGCTTTGTTTAGATCTCTAAAATCTGTGCAGACACGAATGGACCCATCATGTTTGGAGACTGGTACTATGTTTGAGATCCATTCTGCATAATCGATGGCTCTAATAAATCCAGCTTTCAAAAGCTTTTCTAATTCTCCTTTGACAAGTAGAGCTATATGTGGATGCATTTTTCTTAGTCTCTGTTTGACTGGCTTGACTCCTGGAGCTATAGATAAGTGATGCATTATGAGATTTGTGTCAAGCCCTGGCATGTCTGAGTAGGTCCATGCAAAATTAATTTTCTTTTTCTGTAAAAACTGTACATATGCCTTGGTCTCTTCCTCTGATAAAGACTGAGCAAGATGGACTATCTGAGGATTTTCTTCTGTGTTTAGATTGACCGGCTTTGTTGGTTCAATCAAGATTGATGATCTATCCTGGAAATAACTCGGCAAGTTATTAAGTACCCCATCCTTAGGTGCCTCAAAGAGGTTTTCACCTTTGGATGCGTCATTTCTTTTTACTATTTTTGGTTCTGACACCGCCACAAAGTGGTTTTCGCCATCAGACCTATTTTTCTTTTTCTCTTTTGTTTTGAGACTGAGGTACTTAATATCAGGCTCCGTCATGCTGGTTGTTGGTTCACTGGTGGAAGAAGCCACGGGTTCGAGAGCATTCAGATAGCAAGCAATTTCGTAATCGTTGTGAAATGTGAGGAATGTGGGCTCATGGTGGCGCTGGGGCCAGTCAATCAGGTCAAAGTGAACAAGGGGCAAGTCAATGGTAGGTTCGATGTTGTGAATGTGAAAGGTGTCATCTCTGGTGACCATATAATTGGAGCTCATCAAGTCTTCTCCTAAGATACCTAAATTGGGGCTCATCCTATCAAACGAAGCATCGTCTACTAAGGTGATTTGAGGAGGGCAATCCTCTAGTCTGACACTAGGATCGTTAGTTGCATCGGGTTGGGTACTATAGGCATGAATAATATCCACATCTAGATCAATTGTTGCATCTGAAAGCGAATCCCATTCATATTCATGGGAGTCTGTCTCTGAGTCGTCATTTAGGCCTCGTGATGTAGAAGCCTCAAGGTTAGGGAGGGTTTCTCCCTTTCTAGTATTGGTACTATCCATCGCAGCTAGGACAGTAACATTTTCCTTTGTCGATCTAGAAGTCACACAATCACTATCCGTCGCAGCTGGGATAGTAGGATTATTAAGCATCAAATCTGTGGAATCTCCCCAAAGGAGATTCGTTGAGGGCACCCAATCATCAGGCACATCTTGTTGATTGGAGAGATCGGGTGTATAATCTGCATCACTGTCGCTGTCCGTTGCAACTGGGACAGGGATACCTTTCTTCTTCTTGTTCTCAAAACCTAAGCCGATTGTGGACTTATTTTTGCGTCCAAAGAGAGCATGATCAAGAGGCTCAGCTTTAGCATCCAGCCCATGACTAAGGGGACCAAATCCCGGATATCCCATATTTTTGACCAGTGTGTATCCTTTCCCATAAGTTTTAGGTGAAGGAGCAAAATTCTCATTATGTTTGTATTTCTCTTCGTGATATATCCAGTTCCTTACAGCAACTTCCTCTTTCTCTTCTTGAATGGGGACCGAAGACTCAACAAATTTCCCAAATAACGTCATTGCTGATGATGAAGGCTTCACATTTGGGGAGGGTCTCCCATAAGACCTAGGAGAGATTGGCATTTTTGTAAAAGAATCAATCTTATAATCTCCCATCCCAAGGTCCATGGTCTTGAATTTCTGCTTGCATTGTTCAAGTGAACTACTAGGATTGTCAGCTTCTCTATTCAAAGGTACATGTGATCCCGCAGAAATGTTATTAACTGATAGAGCACTGTCTCCCGGGATGCAAATTTCTACACCATTATGGGGGAACTTAACACACTGGTGATATGTCGATGGGACTGCCTGCATTTCATGAATCCATGGCCTACCTAGCAAAATGTTGTAGGCGAGAGGTCCAACATCAACAATTTGGAACAATATGTCTCTTTCTACAGGACCGATACGAATAGGCAAAACAGCCAATCCCTTAGAACTTCTTTCTGCTTCATCATATGCTTTGATTGTGATTCTTTTCTTTGTGTCAATGACGTTCTCAGAATACCCTAGAGCTAGCAGCAAACTCAGAGTACAAATATTGAGCCCCGCACCCCCATCTATTAGTACACGTCTAACACGGGTTTTATGAATCATGACCTCGATGTGTAAGGCCAAATTATGTGGGTGACTAATGGATTTGTCATCTTCTTCTGAGAAGGTGAGGAAATGAGGGCTAGCCAAATGGTTGACCATGTTTTGGAATTGGTCGATATCTAAGTTATTAGGGACATTGGCTGCTTGCAAGGCATCCTCGAGGACGCGCTTGTGCTTAGGAGATAATTCTAAAAGCTCAAAAATGGATATCTGAGCGGGTGTACGTTGTAGTTGGTCAATAAGGTTGTAATTGGAATCAGGACCAACGACAGGTTTTGGAGGAGCACCTTTGGACGTGGGTTGTTTAGACTTGCTAGTGCTAGGACCTTTGATGATAATGGGTGCTTGAGCCTGTCCTCTAGTGACAACATTGAGGGACCGGGGCATTCCTTGTGTGTGAGGACCTCTTATCACCACAGCGGGTCTTTCATTAGTCATAGGAATTGAGTCCACATTATGTCCATAAGGATCTTTCTTTCTCACCATGTTGATATTATCGTCAGCCACTTCAAGCATGTTAATCACATTATCAGCGTGTGTGTATGTATAGTTAATAGCCGCCTTGCCATTCTTACTAGAATTCTCTCCTTTTTCATATTTAGGCAAGGGCTCTTTAAAGGCTTTATGGTCTGCATTAGTAGTTAACCCACCCACTTGTAATTGTCCTTTCTCAATGAGGTCTTGGACAAGATGCTTGAGTTTGAAACAATTTTCTATGTCGTGTCCAATCCCATTATGGAAAACGCAAAAAGCCTTAGCATCCCACCAATGAGGTAAAGGATCTGGTATTCGATGTTTTGTAGGATCCTGTGGGTGCGCCAGATTATGAGCAACGAGTGTCTTAAAAACATCTGCATAGGATTCTCCCAATTTAGTGAATTGTCTTTTCTCCGTTTTAGATCTCTTTTGATACTGAGGTTTGTCTTGTTGCGTTGATGATGTTTGCAACTTCATAGCTTGAACTGCATGAGAGAGATTAAGAACTCCTTCATTTTTGACTTGAGATGAATCAACAACTCCGTCGTTGACGACTTGCTTGTTTTTGTTCCAATAAGAGTTCTTTTTGTCCTTGTTACCATTAGTATTGTTATTTTGGCTATTGTTATTATTTGTTGGTTTAGCCAAAATTCCTTGTTCTTTTAGGACATCCTCAATGCGACATGCCACCTCTACCATAGTATCAAAAGAATTAAATGGAATCTTCTTGACTTCATACTTGAGTTCTGGTATTAGATTGTTCACAATGATATCAATTCTCTCTTCTTCAGGGATTGTCCTTGGGTATTTTGAACACAATCGCCTCCATCGTTGCAAAAAGGTGACAAAAGATTCCCCTTGATTTTGCTTAAGTTTACACAAATCAAGCATGGTGACCGACCTAGATAAATTGTAAGCAAAATGTTGTACAAATCTTTGGACAAGTTCTCTAAATGTCCTTACTGGAGGGGAAAGGTTGGTGAACCACTCCATGGCTTGACCTTTTAAACTCCTTGGGAATAATCGCAGCAAGTAGGAGTCTTCGTGGTGAAAGGAAAAGCTCATTATGTAGAATTGTCGAACATGGTCATGAGGGTCACCCGTGCCATCATATTTGTCGTATGTTGGAAATTCAACTTTCTTAGGGAATTCTACCATCACCACACTTTTGTCAATGGGATTAGGACATATGGAGTCCAAATGAAATGTACTCTTGGGAGCCTTCATTCTGTCTATATCCTTTTGCATTTGTAAGATTAACTCATCAGTTGAAGGATTCTGTTTCTTGATTTTTTGGTGAACATCAAAGTTATATGGAACTTTAGCGCCTTTGTTGATAAGACTTTCCAAAAATTGGTCTTTATTTTGTTCCACGTATTGCTCCACATAGGCTTGAAAGGATGGTTCTTGTTGCATAGTCATGAAGTCCATATGATCGGATTTAGCATAACTGCCTCCATGTTGTGAGCCATGATGTGCTCGTTGGGAGGGTTGCTTTGAATGTCTATGAGACGATTGTCTCCTATGATGGTCATATCTTGAAGTCCTTCTTCCTCTAGGACTTGGGGATCGTGAGGGTGTCTTTGATCTTCTTCGAGGGCTAGGGGAAGGGGTAGATGGGGGCGAGTTGGTCCCACTATTGGCTCCCCTCCTGTTAGATCGATTTTGGAGTTGTTGTGCATAGAGTCTATCTTCCTCTTCTTGGGCGACTCTTTTTTGTATATCCAACAATGCACGTTCCTCTTCCTCTAGTTGTCGGAATTTTTCCTTTTTTGCAGCCTGTTCATCTAAGTAGGCTTGCTTCTCTCTCTCAATGCTTCTTAATCTTGTATTTGCATATCGAGAAGTGTCCTTAAGTGGGGAGGTCTGTCTTGAATGCCTTATTGCATTAGCTGCGTTGATATGGTGATCACCAGATTCGTTGTTCTGGTCTTCGTGTTGTGACCCTGAATCTGAGTGGGCTGACTTATGCTGTCTTTCAGCTCGTTGTTGAGCATCAAAATACCTCACGTTGTTAGGAGGTGACCCGGGTGGACTGGCATGAGAAGAACCACCATACTCTCCTCTGTGTCGTTGAAAGATATCCTCGAGAGTTTGATTCATGGCTTCTCTTTGTTGCCGGGTGAAAGTGTAACTCATGTCCATGCTTGATGAAAGTGGTATGAAAGAGGTGCTCACTTCACTAGGGTTAGCTCCCGGATTGAAACAAACCTCGGATTCACTCTTAGGACATTTGGTCAAAAAGGGGTCCTTTTCCCTTAGGTTGTCAACGGGTCTTGATAGGTGGTAACTGGCTAAAGGCAACAGGGGATCGCTTCCCTTGATTAACTTGGTACCTTGTCGTAACTGACATGAAAGAGAGATATTCTCAATGATAAGGTGACCTAAAGTGTCAACACCAAACTAGGATAATCGAAATCCTCTATTGTCCAAAGAAAGATAGAAAAAAAAAGAAAAGAAAGGGGGCTTTACCAACACTGTCAAAGAGGTGCTTCAAATCAAAGGGTGACTACCCTTGCACTTTTGAATCAGGAGGTTGGACTAGGCCAAAAGATAATTGAAAAATGAGAGCGATTTGGACAATAAGAGAACTGAAATTTTCCCAGAATATAGCTAACACTTTTAAAGATGAACCTTGGCACCAAGAATGGCTTTCTAACTTGACAATTATTCCAGAGTGACTTTGTAAACCAAACGATGCTATCCCGAAGAACTAAGAACCAGAGATTTGGAGTCAAGACAAATCTCAAACGTCAAGGTGAGAAGCCTGTTCTAAGACCTGGCCTAATTGACAGCAACTGAAACTGACCAAAATTTAAGCACGACAAAAATGAGTCAGGCGATATACTCCAGGCTACTGGGGCGATAAACCTCTACCCGTGCGATACTTCGCCCTAAGACAGGCGATACTTCTTAATACTATAGGGCGATATACCCCAGGCAGGCAGGGCGATAGTCCGTCAGGGGCGAACTATCGCGCGATATTTCTCTTCAAAGGGTGCGATATTTATAGCATGTGCGAAGTATCGCACGATACTTCACCTTACAGGGTGCGATACTGTTGCAGAATTATTCAACTCTTGACCAGAATTGTGTGAAATTTGCATTTTTGGGTCTGTTTGGTCAAAATTTTCAGTCTGAGGGTTAATATTTTCGATTTCAGTCACAGATTCAACAGCATTCGGACAGGTTTGCAAACAGTAAAGGATCAAACATGTCTTCAAACACTTGAAACAAGGGCAAAAGCAACCTTGCCAAGACAAACACTTGTGATATCAAAATTGAAAAAGCACCCTATGAATGCTACCGATTGTTTGTATGTTGAGAACGTTTACACTGGTATCACACAATCGAAGACAATTCAAGCAATTACCACCTACAAGACAAGGCTCAATACTTATCAACTTAGCCCACAACTTGATGCCCCCTTGCCTCACACCAAGTGGTTGCCCACAAGAGATATTGGCTTTGTCATGGAAATGTCAAAATGACACAACCAAAGGGACACATATGGTGAGTATCTTAAGGTGATCCGGGTAAACCACTTGGATCAATCCTTGCACTAAGAAGATAAGCGGCTAAAAGAGGGTGGCTTCTATCTAATGGTTATTAATAAGGATTTCCGTTCACAACACCCCTCTTGCTCCTCATAAAGGACTAGGACCTCGCGGCCTCAAGAGTACCTTAAGCATTCTTGCTCAATGTTTTCCTCATGGTCACAATCCCACAAGTACTTACATCAAGCGAAGACAAGTGTTATGTCTATCAAGTTTTTTGGTGTCCTTGATAGCCTTGAGATTATAGTGAGTTGGAATCACTTGCCACCAAGGAGAATGATGACAAGGTTGTCCCCACTTGAGTCGTTCCTCTTGATTGCTCAAGAGCAGGCCCTCTAAAGGATTCCTAAACTAAACAAAATGGATCAAATCTTGAGGTTCAAGGTTTTTGATTCACCACAAGGGTGAAGAGCATACTCCCCTATCTCAAGAATCTCTCCCAAACACACCAAGCAAAGAGATCAATTACCCCCTTGCTTCCAAAACCTTAAGATGGGTCAAGATTTTCTGATTCACCTAAAGGTGAAGAGCATACTTCTCCTACCACCTCAAGATCCCTTTCACAAGGTATTAAGATTCCTAATACAATTAGTAAATGCCACAAATGAAAGGAAAACAACAACAAGCAAGAAATGAAAAAAAAATTTTGTTTTTATGCTTGGGCAGCCCTGCAAAAACTGTTAGTAGCCCTCTTTGACATGCATTTTTAGCAATTTTTTAAGCAAAGGAGAGCACCTACAAACACAACTTGTTAGGCCCACAATGTTAGCAAAAACAAAATCCAAATGTAAATGTGCAATAATCTAATGGATTTAAGCTAAAAAAAGCAGGTTAGACCTAATTAAACAAAGTAAAACAGAACAGCAAGCTAAAATAGTCGAATTCGGACAAAAAAAATTGAAAGTGCAAGTCTCTGCCAGACCAGGCGATGTTTCTCAGTCTCCAACAGTATCGCGCGACACAGTTTCCTATAGTCAGGCGATACTTCCCCAGTCGAGCGATACTTCGCACGATGCCAGGCGATACTTCGCCCGATGCCAGGCGATAGACTTCTCTATAGGCGTGCGATACTTTTTCCGAGCGAAGTATCGCACCAAGACAGGAAGTATATTGCGCGATATTTCTGAGAAGTGTCGCACGATAATCTGAGATAGAAAACCAGAGACACAGATTTTTCCGACAGTTAATCCGAAAATGACGAAAAATGCAAAATTAAAGGGACAAAGCTAATCTACTCGGCCCCACGGTGGGTGCCAGAAATGTACACACTAAAATATGCACTTCTATGAACCATTACATGCAAGGTTACTCAAGAGTGAGGCCTCACAAAGCGGCTCATAGCTCTCTATGCATGGAGTTGCAAGGGACTATGAGTTTTGCTCTCAGCTAGAGCTACAAGAAGGTGACCTTGCTAGTCAACCACACAATGAGAGATTCAAATGAAGACAAGGGCAACAATGCCAATATCTCCAAGAATCTAAATGGAAATGAAATGCAAATGCAACTAGTATGAATGTGCAAGCTAAGCTAAATGATAACAATGCAATGCTTGAAAAGAAATCTAATCTATGAAAGGAAAGTGCAAACTAAACTATGAAGGAAAGTACAAGTCTTACAATCCCTCCTAATTAAGCTATGTGAGATTAATCTATTGCATAAAGAAAATCTATACTAAGGATGTCATGATTATGCAACTATGAAAGCAAACTAAATGAAATGCAACAACAAGGTCTTCAAAGCTTGAGTGCAAGGATGTCTTCAAAGAGCTCCAAAACCTGCAGCATAACAATAGCATAAAATATGGATCTATGCAAATGAAGGAGAGAGCTCTCCTTTTATAGAAAATGCAAAGGAATGGACCATGGAGATTAAGAGGCAAAAAGTCTTAATCAGCGGTGGAGCTTGAAAGAGGAGCAATCCATGTGCACAAACATCCTCCAATGAGAGTGAAGTGTTGACTTTTGAGCCTCATGTGAGACAAAAAGTGCTTTTTCCTTTTTATAAAATAGGAATAATGCTTTATTTGTGCAACTTAGGATAAGAGGAAAGTGGAGCTTTTTTATTTAATTGAAAGGGGAGGAAATATTCCTTTTAATCAAATAAAGACTTAGGATAAATGGTTAGCCCATAGGATAAAAATCCAATATATGATCGAAATTAAGACTTGATCAAGAAATTGATATTGTTGACAATATTGATAAATGATCAAAATGATTCAGGATTGATAAATTGAATAAATGGGGCCCAAAGTCTAGGCGACCATTTTAGGGTGCATACAGTCCTAACCTAACACTCTATTTTGAAGGTGATACTAAAACTTAAGACATTCAATGCGTGAATAGGCTCAATGTCATCATGGGAGTCCAATTCTGTCATAGGTGGATCAGACTCGATAAGTTCATCATTTCACTCTAGACTTACATTGGGTTGAGGTGCATATTGGTGAATAACATCAACATGTTTCTCTATGATAAGCTCATCTAGTTTTGGAATGGCTCCCCATTCATAGTCATTTGATTCAGCTTCTGATTCAGGATCTCTAGGAAATCTTAGAACATGAGTAAAGTTAGGGTGAATACCCCAAGAAGGGTTACCCTCAAATTCTGATTTGAATTCATACTCATGAGAATCTATCTCAGAATCACTACCACTTCCCTCTTCTTGATTTTTTTTGAGATTAGCTGGTTCTTGTGTTGCAACTATATCTTGATTGATAGTAGGTTCTTGTGTTTCTACTACATTAATTCTTTTGATAGGATCATCTTTATCATCAAGAAGGTCTTTGATCTCTTTAGGCAATTTTTCATAGGGGATGAGTTCTAAACTATCTAAATCACTATCTGATGATTTTGTTTCTTCTTTCTTAAGAAGAGGTTCCCCTGGTGTGATCTTCTCTATGACATGCGAGCAATTACCTTTGAGGTGATAGGGTTTCTTCTTAAATTCTAAGCCAATTTTATTTTTATTTTCTCTACCAGTATGTGGGAGAGGTGCCTCAAGACCTTTTCCTCTGATTCCTAGAGGTCCTTGACCTGAGTATCCCATTTTAGCTATTAATTTACCTCCTGGACCATATGACTTAGAAGGGAGTTTGGATACAGCAGAATTACCAGTTTGAACAACTTGAGATTCAGATTCATCTTTGTATAGCCATGATAGCATAGCTTCATCCTCTTCAAATTCTTGTTTGGATACTTGTTCTACTACAAAATTCCTTTTATAGGCCTCAAGAGGTTCCTGAGGTTTGGGCTTGGATTGTTTCAAATATTGCCCATAAGACTTAGGTGAGATAGGGAGAGATGTCAAAGATAAGACTGGCTCGATAGTGTATTCTCCCATACTATTTTCTTTGATATTAACCTCTTTGGCAAGATCTTCCATTTTAGATGTGGATGCTTCTTTGGTTGGCTCTATGGGAGATTCTCTATTATTAGGTACAAGCTTATCTGCACTTTCCTTCAAGGTGTTTCAAGTTGTATTCAGATCTACTGGGATAGTAACCTCGACTCCTTCATAAGGAAACTTCAAACATTGATGGTGTGTAGAAGGAATGGCTTGCATTTCATGTATCCACGATCTCCCTAGAAGGACGTTGTAGGCCAAAGGTAGATCAAGCACTTGACAGATGGTATCTTTGATAACTGGACCCACTCTAATAGGTAAGATAATGGTTCCTTTAGAAGATCTTTCTTGTTCATCATAGGCCTTGATAGTTATTTTCTTTCTAGGATCAATAGCCAATTCTGAAAATCCCAATTGTGTGATCAAGCTGTAAGAACAAATGTTTAGGCCAGCACCCCCATCTATCAACACATGTTTGACTCTATGGTTCTAGATCAAGACTTCTATATGCAAAGGCTGATTATGTGGGTGACTCAAGGAGTTGTCATCTTCCTCTAAAAAGGAGATATATTGCGGAGATGTAAGATGTCCAACCATAGTCTGGAACCTATCTAAATCAAGGTCATCAGGAACATTGGAACTGAGCAAAGCTTTATCGAGAATGGTTCTATGAGCTGGAGATATTCGAAGCAACTCAAACATGGAGATTTTTGCATTAGTGTGCTATAGTTTTTGAACAATACTATAAGACATAGGCCTTGTATCCTTTGGATTGGAAGATTTGGAAGCAGCCTTCTATTTAGAAGTAGATGAAAGATTGAAGGGCACCTTGGGGACATTTGATGAATCTGGGATTTGTCCTTTCAGATGTGTTTGAAAATGTGATCGAGTAACTATGTTAGCTAAGGAATGATCTCTATCTCTTCGTATGATTGTGATGACATTGCAACTTTCAGAGAGACATGGTTCAACCATATTGATGATAGTGTTATTTCCAGGGTAGGCATAGTTGACTTTTGCCCCCACATTAGGCTAAGAAGTTGAAACCTTTGGACCATGTTTTGGAAATGGTTCTTTGAATGCTGTATGATCATTATTGCTCGTGGGATTGTCAATTGTGATGTCTCCACTATCGATTAGATCTTGAATGGTATGCTTCAAGTGGTAGCAACTACTAGTTTTGTGACCTTTACTCTGATGGAAATCACAAAATTCATTATCCTTCCACCATATCAGTTTGGGGTCCTGAGCATTCGGTCGGATTGGTGGTAAAGAGATAATGTTATCAGCCAGTAGATTTTTCATAGCCGATTCTAAAGACCCTCCTAGAGGAGTAAATTTTTTATGTTTATCCCATTTTTTGATTTCTAGCTTCCTTTGAGAGGGTTGAGAAGACTTTTTCTTGGAAGCTTTAATGGCTTGAGTGCCAAGAGTGAGATTATAGGCGGGTGCCTTTGATGGGGTACGGACAGTGTCAACAACACCATCTATGATGATGCCTTTGTTCTTGTTCCAATTCTTGTTCTTGTCTTTGGAACTAGAGCCAGATTCGTACTTGTCTTTTTGGAGTGTGATTTCCCCTTTTTTACAAGTACTTTTTTTATTTTGATAGCATTATCCACCATCTTGTCAAAAGATGTATGATCTTGCATTTGTAAGGGATAATTGAGCTCTGGAACAAGGTTATTGATAAAGATTTCAAGTTTCTCCATTTCGGGAATTGGTCTAGCATATAGAGAGAACTTCTTTCGCCACCTCTTGAGGAAAGTTAGGAATGACTCTCCTAGATATTGCTTGAGATTACAAATATCAATCATGGTGATCGGATGCTGGATATTGTAGGAATATTGTTGATAAAACAATTTAATCAATTCCTCAAACATTTTGATTGTAGGAGGCAATCTTGAAAACCACTGAATAGATGCTCCGCCTAGAGATCTAGGAAAAAGATGCATCAGATAGGTCAGTTCATGCATGAATTCCATGGATTGTGTACAGAAATCTCTAACATGATCTTGGGGATCAGAGTGTCCATCATACTTATCATACTTTGGCATCTCCAATCTTTTTGGAAAGGGCGGCATGTACAAGTCTTTGTCAAATGGAAAAGGACATAGAGCCTCCATGGAGAACTCTTTGGGTTCCTTCTCTTTCTTGAGATTGTTAAGTTCAACTTGTATAGCATGCATTTGTTTCATCATAGCTATGAGTGGATTCTCTTCCTCATGTGTAATGATGTCTTCAACATTAAAGTTGAGAGGAAGTTTAGCTCCTTGATGAGCTAGTTGTAAAAAGTATGCTTCTCTATTTTCTTTCAAGAAATGTCTCATCATCTTGTTAAACTCATCGTCATTTTGGTAGCGAGCAATTTCTTCAGGTGTGGGTTCCTGATCTGCACCATGTTGAGATTGAGCTCTTTGAGAGCCAAAATTTATCCCTGCTTGAGACATGGTAGGAATTTTTGGATTCCTTGGATTAGATTGATGAGGGGTATGTTGAGTACCTTCGTGAGTTGATGGAGAAGGTACATAACCAAATTTCAATCGATAGTTTCCAAGACCGTCATCCTCGTAAAGACCAGAATTGATGAGTTGCTCAAAAGTCAGATTTTGGATAGTGGTAATAGATTTCTTGTGAGAGGAAGCTCTAGTCTCCACCATCAACTTTGAGTGAAACAAAAGAATAAGATTCAGATAACTAAAGAATGAATTGAATCAAGATGACCAGATGACGTAACCTTGTCAAGGTTTGATTGATTTGAAGATTTGATTAGACGTGGATGAAGGATACTGTGCCCTGGATGTATAGGTAGGTTCCCAAAAGATAGCGGACAAGATATCACAACACTTATTCATTTTGATGATTGATTGATTGAAGATTGATAGTTATGACAAGGTTTTGACACAAGATGACAAAGACTCAAATTGATTAGATAGAAGGATGAATTAGATTCAAAAGGTCACTTTAGGAAAATGATTGGATTCTTAATAGCTACTGCTATGTTCCTGACACAATGATCCGTTTGACAGATTCTGAAACTAGGCTAAAAGAGCTAAATATCTGGCAATCCTGACAATTTTCTGATAAGTTTCAAAAATTTCCCAAACGACACTCTGAAAAACTCACACGACAGTGGGTAGGCTATGAAATGACAGTTGCACAACTTGTATGACAGTTGCAAAGCTCGTACGATAGTGGGTATGCAATGAAATGACAATTAAAAATCTCATATGATAGTTGTAAGCAGGATTTGGCTTTTTAAGTATGCTGGTATGAAAACTCGTACGACACTGGGTACTCAATCATATGATAGTTGGGTAGCAATGAAATGATAGTTGACAATATCATATGATAGTTGCAAGATTTTGACTTTGAGAATTTTTTGGCATGGAAACTCGTACGACACTGGGTTTGCTATCATACGATAGATGGGTTGCAATGAAACGACACTTGATAGAAACTCGTATGACTTTCTGACCTCCTGAGATGACTTTTGACTCCAGTAAAGGATTTGACTTCAGATTTTGCAAATTTTGAGTTTTCAGATTTGAGTTGTTTGCAAACTTCAATGTCCAAATTTGAGGATCGTAATAGATTTGTCTATTTTCAATAACTAGATAGATAAACAAGCATGCAAAATAGCAAGCAAGTGATTTCAAGCATGTCTGAAAACAATGAACAAGGGAAAAATCAACCTTGCACATGAACAATCAAGTGACTTATTTGTTCTAATCCTCAGAAGCGCTAATTGTGTATGTTCCAAAAATGTTTTGCAATAATGCACATATACCCTATAAAATGCAAATTTGGCCTCGCTAGGGTTTTTAGTAATGGTTTGACTCTGTAACTTTTATGATCCAAAGGGGTGAACTCCAATCCCGACACACCAGGGTTTTGACACAGTCTAAGAACTTAATCCTCAGGAGCTGCTAGGGAGATCTGACAACCCAACAATGAACCATACCCGTGGAGATTTCCTCCATAAGGACATTTATATAGCGACTGTCACTACCATAGCAAAAATGGCTATTGCCGCTTGAGGTTCCATCAACGCAATTTTCCCTATGAAGGGATTGTTCGCTACGGTTAACCCTCTCTAAAGGTGACTCACAATAGTATACCACAAGGGGACTTGGCTCTAGATCTAAGGTTTTCGACACCTTTTCACTTTTAACCCAAACAAAGCAAGCAGATTAATCTGACACGCTAAGACAAAGTTGTGCTTCACCAAGGTCTATGATGTCAACTCCACGTGATCTATCAACCTCTCCAGGGAGAGAATGTATCAATCAATAAGAGAAGACACAACCAATTTTGATTCACCAAAGCTCGTGATGTCAACCCCACGTGATCTATCAACCTCTCCTAGGAGAGAATGTATTGATCAATAAGAGAAGACACACTAACCAAGTTGAATGTGAAATGCACTAAGTATCCTCCCTACCTACAAGGATTCTGTCATTAAGAAGGATTTTGCTAGGAATCCAATCTCTCAAGAATCACGAATAGTGTTCATAGGGCCTAATTACTATGTGAGCACAGATATATTCCCGAAAGCAAATCTACCAAAAGTACCCAAAAAGCAGAAAGAGGAACACTTAACGCTTAAAGCGAATATGAGATGAGTCCATAAGGTGGAACACTTAACACCTCACACAAGCTGAAAATGAGTCCCCAACTTAGAAAACAACTGAGTTCCTAAAAGCACAAAAGGGTTGCCAAGTGGAACACTTAACGCTTCTGTCCTATTGACCCCTCCCCTTTATGGTGCTGAGATTGCAACCACGGGGCAGAAATGAGGGGCCGGTGGATTAGCGAGTCCAATAACCTAAGATAGCAATCAAGATCAATCACAAGTATCTAAGACTACTTAATGAATCCTTAAGGGGTCACAACCTAGTATCAATTATGAGAGTGTGTAAAACAAAAGCATGAAAAGAATCACCCAAGCTAGACACACGGGAGATTTATTATAAGTCCCAAATTGAAATATTATCAACACAAGTAGAATACCTGAGATCCTCGCAATGCGCTTAGTAGATGTTTACCTAATTCTTAGCAATTCTTGCACTTTTTCCAATCAAACCTAGTAGGAGTCAATCAAAAATAGTAAATTTCAATTGTTAGGGTTAGCTGTCAGTCAAAATCCAAAAATCAAATCTGACAAACTACCTGCAAAAATGAAATGACAATTGAAATCTGATACCAAAACTCATACGACACTGGGTCTGTTACCAGATGACAGTTGAAACCTGATGCCGAAACTCATATGACACTAGGTCCGTTACCAGACGACAGTTGAAACCTGATGCAGAAACTCATACGACACTGGGTGTCTGATGAAATGACAATCTAGATTCCAAATGACACTCAGTCAACTGTCGTATGACAGCAGGCTCAAACTCATATGACTTTTGTCAGAAACTCATATGAAGATTGTACTGACAAAAATAAAAATCATATTATTGCACAGAAACCAAGGAGAAAAAGATAGAAATTGATAGAATTGAATTGGAAACCCATTTCAGGACCCCACGGTGGGCGCCAAAAATGTGTGTGAAAATTGTACCTGATCTGTAAACACAACACTTCAGTAAAACATTAGAGGTTAGCAATAATCAAAATTGTGCAAAATTAAAAGCTATCTAACCAAGTGATTTACTGCCTTCTAGTAGGTGCGAGATTAATGTTCTCAAATTTTTATCGAGATCAGTGACCTAGACGACACCTAAATCAAGGATTTGGATGCAAAAATGATATAAAATATGAATGCAATTAATCTATTTTTTTGGTATTTTCTATGCAATGATAATGAATGATAACTTGATAGGAATCTATGCTATGAAAATTGATATGAAATCTATCTAGCAATGATATGAAATATGAATCTAAATGAATGCAAAACAAGATTGATCTCACAACAATGTTGAATCGCAAGAAGCTTTGATCCTTCCAATTCCAATTCTCCAGCGTGATTGTGCAAAATATGAGATGAATTATGAAGAGCTGAGCCTTGGTTTTATAGAAATCTAGGGCTTTGGAGGTGCATGGAAAAAAGCCATAAATCACTCAAATAACTCAGGTTGATTTTTGAGTTATTTTTAAATAACAGATAATTAAGTCACAAAAATCATGCAAAAGCACAATTCAACTCGAATTAGAAGTTTAGATCAACTTTAAAACTCAAAAAGATGTTGAGTTTCAAAAAGCTAACAACTTGCATTGATTTTCCAATTTTGAGTTTAACTGGTCCTTTTATGTGCACATGGATAATTATGATTTAATAAATAAATAAAGTGATTTATGCTCAACTTAACTGATTTTTGAAATAAAATAATTAATTTATGGGTTAATTAACTATTTTATCAAACTTTTATTAAAAATTATATTATTAAATAATGACAACATGCTTTAATTAATTAAATAAGAATTTAATCAATTAAAGATAGGAATTTTGATTTATTGTCAAAATTAAATAATACAATTAATAATAGATAGAATTAAATTTAATTAAACAATTAAGTGGCAAGATATTAAATCTAATTAATTAAATATGAAAATATTCAATTAATCAAACTTTAGGATAAATGTGATTTATCGCCAAATAATCATTAAATTAAAGATAATTAAGATAATTAAGAATATTGCTAGGAATATTCTCCGATGCAGAATTTAAGATAATCAATTAAGATTCGATGATGTTTAGATGTGCCTTAGGTTAGGACTTTGATGTCGATTTCATTCGATTTGATGATGTAGGAGATTAATGAACTTATAGCCCATTTTTGGGGTATTACACATAGCACTCATTAAATCAAAATAATCTTAAATAAAAATCCATAATTGTATCATAAAATAATCGTCATAAGCATCATAAAGTAGTGTGAATCTAGAATCTAAAGTGATCAAATCCATGTCATAAGGTGTATAAATCCATAGTGCATTAAAATAAAGTGTCAAATACTAAATCTATCATAAACATAAAATTGAAAAGCTATGACAGGCTCGGTTGAGGCCTCACAGTGGATGGTTCAAAGACTTATCATCTTCCTCAGAGAAAGATAAATAATGTGGGGAATTTAGATGACACACCATAGTTTGGAATCTATCTACATCTAAGTCCTTAGGTATATTAGTAGTAAGCAAGACTTGATCAAGGATCTCTCGATGAACTAGAGAGATTTTCAATAGTTCCAAAATGGCAATTTGGGCAAGTGTGCATTACAATTGATCTACGAGATTGAACTTTGAAGGTAATGCCAATTTTTTAGGAACAATTGTTATAGCAGGTTGGTTTGATGTAGAAGCTCCTTTAAGGGTGAGCTTAGCTTGACTCCTTGTTACATCATTGGAGGATTATTCCTTATCTTGTACTCCCTTGAGAGTAATCACATTGATATATTATTTGAAAGGTTCTACCATATGAATCACATTATCATTACCAGTGTAGGTGTAATTAATTTTATTCCTTTTAGAAGATTCACCTTTTTCATAATTAGGCAATGGGATTTGAAATTCTTTTTGATTGTTATTCATATGTTGTCCATCCACTTTAACTTTTCCTTCTTCTATTAGGTCTTGAATGACATCTCTTTGATTTATGTTGTTATTGGTCTTGTGTCCTTTATTGTGATGAAAATTACAGTATTCGTTATCGTTCCACAACTTCAGCTTCACTTCTAGTTCCCATGGATTTGAATATGGGATTGTAGTAATCTTATTATCCAAAAGTTACTTCAAGACCACCTCTAGTGTATCTCCCAAAGGTGTAAATATGCACTTAGTTATTGATAACCAAGGCTTGTTCTGATTATTGGATTTATTAAAAAAATTAGGAGTTGTTGGTGTCACCATCGTATTCAAGCTCTTACTATCTTGTAGACTTGTAGAAATATTAAATAACTCAATATTTGGTCTTGCATTAGGTGTATTCACAACTCCATCATTGATCACATTCTTATTCTTATTCTTGTATTTGTACTTATCCTTATTGTTGTTAGAATAGTAGTTGTCCTTATTTTCCTTGTAGATAGTGATTTATCCTTTCTTAACCAAGACTTCTTCAATATTGATTGCACTATCTATCATCTTGTCAAAACTTGGTGGACAGTGAAGTTGTATGGGAAAATTCATTTCAGGTGCCAAATTTTTAATGAAGATGTCCATCTTCTTAGTCTTAGGTATTTATTGTGAGTATCTTACAAATATCTTTCTTCATCATTGTAGAAATGTTAGGAATAGTTCTCCACTCTTTTTCTTCGTATTACATAGGTCTAATATGGTCATTGTATGTTGTATATTGTATGAGTGCTGCTGAATAAACTTCTCAACCAGTTCTTCAAATATATTAATTCCCGTGGGAAGTTTTGAAAACTAGTCCATTGCTTGTCCACCCAAGCTTCTTGGATACAACCTCATCAAGTATGTTTGTTCATGCATAAATTCCATGCTCAATGTGAAAAAATTTCTTACATGATCCTCTCTGATTTGCAAGTATATTTGTCGTATTTAGGAATTATAACATGTTGTGGAAATGGTATCATTCTCACATCCTTATCAGAAGGGAAAGAAAAAATATGTTCCAATGAAAATTATTTTGTTGGTTTGTCTTTTTCTTTCTTCAAATATTGTATCTTTTCTTGCATAGCAAGTAACTATCATGTTAATATAGATATAGGAATAAGATCCTCTTTTTTCTTAAGTTGATTGACATCATAGTCCTTAGGTAACTTCACTCCTTGAGATGCTAACTCCAAAAAGTATTTTTCCTTGTTTTCTTCCAATGTTCTTTCGAGTAACTTTTGGAATATTTTTCTCCTTTGAAATCTTTGATATTCTTTTTTTGTGGGATCTTTCTTGCTATCAGAATCATAGTGATATATTTGATTCTCTTCCTGCCCTTGATTGGTTTGTTCTTCTTGATTGTTGTGATCATTGTTTCATTCTTCCTAAGTGTAATCATTTTGATTCGACATGTTCGTAGTACTAGGAGTCACAATATGAGTACGCTTACTAGGATTAGCACCAAATAAAGGATTTATCCTTGATGTTTCTCCTTGTTCGAACTCAACAATGGAACTTCATTGAAAATGGGTTTCATTGTAGATGATAAGACTTATGTCTCATGTTAACCATGAAATCTTGACAAGGTAATTGTTTGAGTGTCCTAATATGTCAAAGGGTCTGAAAGTTGTCCCAAGTGTGTCTATCCAAGGTCGCAAGTGTGGGTTTTAAAAAGTGATAGGATCCAGTTTCAAAGGGGGAAAGTTTCATGTTCGTGAGTTGGGAACCAAGTACAAAGGGGTTGGTATTTTAAAAGCTCCAGTGTCTAAGGGTTAGAATTCCCTATACAGGAGCTAGGAACTTATTGGATTTTATACAAATTGAACCAAACAACTTGACAAATGCAAACTAAGAACAAATAGGTAGGTAAGGTACACTCAAGAATTGACCATCTCAGACTTGCAGGTTTACTGGTTCTATTGACAAAAAATGACAAAAGTCTCAAAAGCATACTAAAAATTCTAAAAATTCAAGTTCTAGAAAATTTAGAAGTTCTCTCTGTTCTAGATGTGACCCTCTATATGCAACTATCAGGGATGTTAACCAAATGTGATCCAAGAAATCCCAGATGTGAACCCTAATCCAAATGTGACTCAAGGTATATTGGATGCAGGCATGTATTTCTTGGATCCAAATCATGATGCCAAATGTGACTCAAGATAGAAAATGTGATCTTCTAATGGTTTTTCCAAGGAAACTTTTGTCAATTTCACCAAAAAAAATAGGATTTTTTTGTTTGATTCCAATGATTCTGAGTGTTTGAAAATATCTTTGATTATTCATTTAGGGTTATTATCTTTGATTTTAATTCAAACACATCAAGAAGAGTTATTTTTAGACCACAAACACACCTAGTTTTCCCCATAAACTTGTCATAGATTGGAAATGCTTGTTCATTAGATTAGGAACACACTCAAAGACTCCTCAGAATATGACAGTCCAACAACACACAATGGATGTTAGAGGCCATATTAGCTGAGTAGTAATGTCTAGGAGGGCTCGATATGGTGAGCTTCATGGGGAAATTACTATTTTCCTTGCACAAGCATTACCAACATTTTGGGATTAATCTAGGTGGTTTCTAACATAGAGGATTTAATGAGGGAATCCATTCATAATCATCTCCCATAGTCCTATAAGCGAGATTGAGGCCTATAGACCTATGAGTACTCAAATTTGTATAGTCTCGCAAGCAATATTTAAGTGGCTCCACCCGACACAAGATCCAAGCATGTCCAAAGAATGATCAAGTCATGATTCTAAGGAAAAAACTGACTAAGTCTTTTGAGATTTTCATCTCAAGGAAGTGTCTTTACTATAGTGAGGTGGAAGGGTTGGCTTCTAGCTGTCCTCGCTTGGGTTATTCTTAGGAGCTTTTTTACCTCAACTGACAAGCCATCTAAAGATTATGACAAGAAATTAAAGAGGATTGATGAATTAGGAGTCTATATTTCAGATCCTCCACTAGGGAGAAGAGAAAACTCTCCTATTCATGTCATTTATTCCTACCAAATACATCATGAAAATTATGGTGAATTTACTCCAATGTGACCTCTAGTCCCAATTTAACTTTTGAGTTTCTGATTTTCCCAAAAGGAACAGAGCATAATCCTCTAATCCTCTCATTAGACTAAAAAGTGACCTCAAATTGTGATTAGATTCCTATTAAAATAAGTAATAAGAAGCAAGATTATTTGGTTGATTCCATAAGGCAACCTACAAAATGACATATTAGTAGTTTTATTTGTTGGTTTTTCTCTGTTAATTCGACATGCAAACCACAATTAGGCTGAAAAAATCAATCAAAGTCATCTAATTCACTCATTAGTATCATTAATTTCAAATTTGCAAGTAAAATCCCCAAGTGATCCTATTCTAAAACCACATGTGATCAATAACCAAATGTGACACAAATTTTACAAGATGTGATCAATGGTCCTAAATGTAACACACCATTTACAAGATGTGATTTGGGAAAGACCAGATGCGACCCTATTTCAACTTGGTGCAATCTTTCTTCCCGAATACAATCCAAAGCTCCAAATGTGATCCTGGTTATATTAAGAGTGACAAAATTTGATTAGAAAGTCATAAATCTGGGGCTCAGCCCCATGGTGGGTGACATAAATGTTTGTGTGATTTTTTGTACCTATTATCTTATAGCACAACACTTCAATAAGATATTAGATTGTTAGTTTCTTAAGTGAATACAAAATCAAGGAAACTAGAAAATTCATCTTATTACTCTAAATAGAAAGTGTATCTAAAGTCTATTTTTCTCTCAGATTTAGACTCTAAACGGTGACATTACACTACTAGAATGAGAGATTCCATGAAATTAAGATAAACCATGAGAAATCAAACTAAAGCTGGGTATGTGCAGGATTAGGGTATACCAAACTATGGCCTTCAATGGTAATGAAAAATCAAAAAATCAAGGTTAGTCAACTTGACGTAAACAGTTGAATATCTTATCAACCTTATGTGAAAAAGTTGTAAGAATAGAATCTAAAATAAATTGAATGTAGTTTCTAAACTACTAGCCGTTGTCTAAAAAAAATTTAATCTAATTGTTTAAAATTTTAGATTTCAATGCAGTAGTACAAAAATTTTAGGGAAAAGATAAAAAGTACATGTATGTCTGACCACCTTAATCACAATCAAATGAAGATAAATTTTCCCAAGATTATAGATATAAGTAGTAGACTTATGCATGGATGTGACGCATATTTTTTTGTAATTATTTTCCAAATAAATAAATAATTATGAATTTTATGATACAACTTATTCAGAATAAAAAAACTCTCATGTCTGACCACCTTAACTAATTCTAAACTTTACAAAATTGAATTTATTTATTTTTCTTATAGTAGCCGAAGCATAGAATGTGACACATGTTTTGGATTTCAAAAAGGTTAAACGATTTGAAAGTTATAGTTGTTTTTCAATCAGTATGTCAATTACGACTTTAAAGATAACTCAATTAAAAAATAAGTAATAATTACTTACCGAACTTGAAATTTGACAGCAATTATATTGATGGAAAGCTGATAATGTCTTTAAGAAACCCTTTTTGTTTCATCAATTTCAGGTGAAAATTTTGTCATCAGCTACATAGTCAAAGTCTTGAGATCAAAACAAATATGTTAAACCTGACTAATGGGTTGACCATTCACGTTTGGCATTGCCCAAGGCAAATACCAAGCCTAATCGATATCCGATAAAATTGGATATCTGAAATTTCCTGCCTAATTCAACATTTTATTTTCACTGGTTTTTTCAATTTCAAGTTACATATTAATTTTTTTTTAATGTTAATATTAATTGAGTTGAGTATTTTTTTCAATTTTAAGTTATATATTACAAATTATTTTTGTTAATATTAATATTAAATGATAATAACATAGAATTAGTATTTATTTATTTTTTGGCAAAAATTTATATTTATATTAATATTAACTAGTTCAAAGGGCTCCCAGAGAAAGAACTAGTAAAGAAAACTTCATTCATTACCCATATATATACAAAGAGAGAAGCATCTTCTCGAAGAAGTTTTCATAAACTACCAAAAAAACCCCAAGGTCAAAACATGACCTAATAATAAGTACAAAAAATGGTCCCCCAATCAAAATGGAAAAATAAATTTGCATTACAATATGTTCCACACTAGAACTTTGAATTACCCTTAGAGGACACCCTACTTATATGAAGGCCAAAATACAACTAAGTAAAACCCCTTGAGAGAGACCCCTTTACATTGACCATAATATAAGAAATAGAATACATTTATAATGAGAAATTGACCCTCATATTAAGAATGTGACATCTACCACCCAATGTAGATAGAGCGCCCAATAGAAAAGATGACATAATTTGCATTAAGAGCCCTTGTAAGGAAACTGAGCAGCGAATAGTGATGAATGCATCTCCATAAACCATATGGGCTGACCAAAAGCAGCACAAGGCACCTCCTACAAAACAATTTGAAAGAAACAAAAATAGATTGAACAACAAATTATGTTAGAACATCACGGCTCATGACTCCCAAAACTGGGATGCAGTGACAGGAATAGAGAACTCCAGAGACGGTCTACTTGAGAAACAAGAGAATCCCCTGAAACCAAGGATGCACGAGGTGATAGCAAAGCACGAGCAAATGGAGGTGAAATTGGGATACAAGCAGGGGAAGAGCATGAACCAAATGACAATGAAGCCGGAGAATAAGCAGGAACTGCTAATGGACCCGAATTACTAACAAATGTGATATCATCCAACATAGGAGAGGCCGAAACCAAATTTAAAGTACGAACATGTGACAATAAAGCAAGCAGAGCATACGTTTAGTATTATAATATAATTTTTTATATAATTAGTATTATATTTTATTAAATTATTTATTTCTCTATTGTATAATAGTATAATATTAACTTATTAAATATTTATATTATATGTTCAATATTTCTCTCTCTCCTACTCTCTCCCCTTCTCTCTCTCTCTCTCTCTCACTCATTTGGGTGGGAAATTTTGGATATCTGATAATTTCAGATATCTGATTCTTTTTACTGGCATTGAAAAGTAAAAAGTTTATTCTTTGGGTCCTCGTCTGAGATGCGCGTTTTTTAGCAGAGAATCATGGGATTGCAGTTTTAGTAAGATAAAAATCCACTTTTTCCTCTTTTCTTGGTTTGAATCTTTCTATTACCAAAGGTTTTTGTGTCACCTTTTTGGTCTCACTATGGGGTGTAGTAGTCGTCGAAAGCATAAACGAAAGAGGAAACTCAAAAATGAAGAGACTGAAGTGTATAGAGAAATGGATAGGGTTTCCCATTGGAACAAGAGACAAGGTATGTTAAATTTTAATGAAGATGTGGACTTAGGCCCACCCGTAAATGTGGTTTCAAGTGAAGAAGAACATGAATTTAAAATGATTTATGACAATAATATTGAAAATGATAATGTAGGGATTGAAGATGAAAATGTAGGTTTTGATAATGAACATGTAGATGTGGACAATGGAAGTGTGGACATTGACAATGATCAAGGTACACAAGAACCAAATCAACATAACACATCTCCAAATTATATGAGAAATGAAGTCCCTTGGGAGGAAGAAAGAAAAACTTCAAAATTGAGACCTTCAAGAACAACTAAATGGTTACTTGAAATTGATGAGAACATAGTGAGAAATTTTGATGCCAAGAGATCAAAAAGAACTATTCGGTTGTGGGTTTCAAAAAAAATTGATCATTTTTTTAGCCACAAGACATTGGTTGAGCAATGTCAAATGTTTGTGTAATTGTTAAAGATGCAGAAGATGAGATGTATACTAGTCAAATTGAACATTAGTGTGAACAAGAAAAAGGAGAGGAATGCTATTATTGTGAGAAATCTTTTTAGTGCTCTCAATTCCATTGCAAAGACTACCAAGGAAAAAGATAAGAGAACCACTAGGAGGGTTATTACAACATCCTTAGTAAGTCATCATTTGAGAAAGGCTCATTTGATGAGACAAACTTGTATTGACTTGAATCTAAATCATAAAACTTTGGATAGAGAACTTGCAAGAAGAGAAAGACTTGATGATCCTCTTCAACATGATACATGGGCTTATGGTGGTAGACTTTTACATTGTGAAAAGAAGCTTATCAATGTTGTGAAGGATCAAATTCAACTATTTTGGCAATCTAACTCAAGAGTGTCACCAAATGTGAACGATGTCTTGAAGTTGAGAATTGGCATTCGAGACCACACCCCACATCCCAAACATTATTTGGAGGTGAGTCAAACAATTTTTTTCAAAAAAAATTGTGAGACACATCCAACATTGCAAATATCACAAATAGCTTTTGAAGCCCTCAAGCCTTTTTTTGTGTGCCTCTTAAGATTTGAAATACTTGTTGCAAATATCATGTGGAGTTTTCAATGCACCATGAATTGTTACGATTCCTTCATTCTACTTTGCATACTAGTGAAATGTTGGAGTGTGGTGCAAGTGCTCTTCCAAAATCATCAACAGACTTGCTAGATCATTTTTTATGTCCTAGAGATGATGGATGTTTCTTTATAGAAAAGATTGCTTAAATGACAAGTGCTCAGAATGTGGTGGGCTAGTGAAGTTTGTTGAATGTTTTCATGAGGGCTATAGACACGATTTTGGAAAGAAAATTGTCCACAAAAAGGTATATGAAACCATTAAATATACATTGAAAAGTGGAGGTGAAGGCTCTAGATGTTAGTTGGTTATTAAAGAATGCAATGTAGCTGATTTTATTTCAGATTTCAAGAAGTTTTTTTTTTACAAGTATGCAAGGCATAGTCACAGGTCTCAATGGTTGGATCAACAATTCATGATGTGTAAGGACACTTTCCCAATTGGCACTATTATATCAGTTTTTGACTTTGCAGAGAACTATACGTTGTAGTCCCAAAATGAGTTGCAAGCTCAATATTACAATTCTATTCAGGTTGCTATTTTTGTGTACATAACATATAGACATTTTCCTAATAGTACAAAAAAAGACCGGAAGATAATCAGAGAGTACCATTTTTATATGAGCAATGATAGATCTCACTCATCCAAGTATGTCCAACATTTCTTTGAGAATTATTTTGAGTGGCTGTGGGAAAATAATATTGCTATGGATAGACATCTCATTTAGTCAGATAATTGCATAGGTCAATTCAAAAATTCTTGTATGTTTTATTGGCTATGTAGAATGCATGTAGAGAGAGGTGTACCTCATATTTGGAGTTTTTTTAGGCCGGTCATGGAAAAGGGGAGCATGATGGAGAAGGTGCATGCGTAAAGAGAGCTCTACTTAAGGAGCAACTAAGGATTTCAAGTGCAAAAATCCTTGATGCTCATTCTATTTTTTATTGGTGTACTTCAGCATAGTCATAGGGGGGACTCTTGATTCAGCAGTGTATAGATTATTTTGGTTGGTTGAGTTGGGCACAATAGGAGATAGGTTGGATTGTCAAACTGTGAAAGATTCTTCAAAAATGCATTCATTTGGAAGCTCAGATGCTAGTACATGGACAATTTGGACACAAGAGTTGGCTTGTTATTTTCTGAGTTGTCTTCAGTGTGATTGGGATCAGTGTGAGTCAAGTGAGTGGGTTGATACATGGGTTCCACATTATCTTACTCCTTTATCTCTCACAGTCCCTGTAATAAATGATGACATTGATTTTTCACTTGACTATGACCATCTTTCAAATCTTATATAACTAGGACATGTTTTTGTATTGGTTGCACCACAAGGGAATGATGAGAGATTAGATTACTGGTTAGCATGTTGTGTAGGAGGAAAGAAAAAATTTGCACAACCGACGACATATGATGATATTTTCACATATCCAACAGGATCACATATTGTTGCGGGAACATGGTTGCGCACATATATGATTAGAAATAATGGCATTCCTACATGAGAAGCACAAAACCATTCTCATGTATTCACACCTTGTTATAGCAGCCAATGTTAATTTGTTGAAACATCAAGGAAAACCAAAGATAAAGGAACTTTGGACTATAAGTACTATTGATCATGACGCAATATTGAATACCCTCAAGCAGGGAGATGACCCTTCATGCACACTTCAGTAGGTAAGTTCAACTCAAGTTGCAAGGTTGTCCATGTTTATTACGATTACATTCAATAAATTAATTGTAGTTTTTTTCTTTATTTGTTTGAGCCAATAAAATTGGTTTTGTATGTGGATTGTAAATGCATTTGGATACATATATGATAGATATAGAAGATCAAGGTGTGCATTTGATTAGCCCATCTTTTATGATGGTAAACTTCACTATGCATTGGCTAGTCATGTTCTTTGGTTTGTTTAGTTACTTATACATTCATAATCTTTTTATCAACCTATATAAACTTCTTATATTCTCTATTAACTTTTCTTTTGCCTTTCAACTGTAGGGATTGGAATGTAGATGTCATCGAGTACCATGTGTTAAACTTATACACTTTAGGAGCGGAAGGGACACTTATTTTTTATATATAGTTGTGTATCTAATATTTTGTATATAAAACAACAATTGAATGTAATGTGCATTATTTAAATGCCAAATTTTGTATATAAAAACAACAATCGACTGTAATGTGCATATTTAGATACAAAATTTTGTATATATAAAAACAACAATCGAATGTAATGTGCATATTTAGATGCCAAATTTTGTATATAAAAAATTTGATGCAAATTTTGAAATATAAAAGAGCCCATGGGGTTGATTTGCAAATATTAATAGCCCACATTTGTATTGTCTTAATGCCATGTAAAGTGCAAAAATTGTGTTTCCTTACTATGAATGTTGTATCATTATATTTGTATCATCTTAATTATGTATCCTTACATTTGTATTGTCTTAATTCCATGTATATGTGTATCATCAAATGATGTAATAATTGGAGTCATTGAGTCAAAATTGGTCAAATGTGTCCAAAGTAAAATGGTGATTCCCTAGGGTGAAGGGATAGTGTTGAAGGATTGCATCCTGGCACCGAATGGATTATGTCATTAGCTTTGATTGGGTGGGTAAATGCTAGTGACAATCCCATTTCGACCACTAAGTCACTAGAATGTTCTAGACCATGCCGGACCAAAGTGTCCCAAAGGTGCACTAAGAACGATTGGGTAGTGATCTTTCAAGGCTCGTATCCCAAAACCTATGAGAGGTATCAAAAACTTGTGAGATGCTATGGGACCACATTTATGAGGCCTACAATAAACTCTCTCCATTATGCAAGATTTAAATTTGTTTTAATTTGGCACGCCAGTCTCACTTGATGCCAAAACTTGCAGTGAGGGTCAGATGAAAGTTACACCACTAGGTTTCTTCCAAACCCTTCATCCCAGCACCAAATGGACTATGCCATTAGCTTCATTTGGTCGGGTAAACACTAGTGACAACCCCATTTTGACCACTGAGTCACTAGAACGTTTCGGACCATGCCGGACCAAAGTGTCCCCCAGGTGCACTAAGCACGATTGGAAGTGATCTTTCAAGGCTCGTATCTCAAACCCTGTGAGAGGTATTGGAAAATTTTGAGATGCTACAAGACCATGTTTTTGAGGCCTACAATAAACTCTCTCCATTCTGGGAGATTCAATATTTTTGTGACTTTGGCATGCCAATCTCACTTGATGCCAAAACTTGTAGTGAGGGTCAATTGAAAGTTGTACCACTGGGTTTCTTCCAAACTATTCATCCCGGCACCAAATGGACTATGCCATTAGCTCTAGTTGGGTGGGTCAACGCTAATAACAACCCTATTTTGACCACTAAGTCACTAGAACGGTTCGGACCATGTCGGACCAAAGTGTCCCCAAGGTGCACTAAGCATGATTGGGCAGTGATCTTTCGAGGCTCGTATCTCAAACCCTGTGAGAGGTATCGACAAACTGTGAGATTCTATAGGACTATGTTTCTGAGGCCTACAATAACCTCTCTCCATTTTGGGAGATTCAATTTTTTTTGAATTTGGCACGCCAGTCTCGCTTGATGCCAAAACTTGCAGTGAGGGTCAGTTGAAAGTTGCACCACTGGTTTCTTCCAAACCGTTCATCTCGACACTGAATGGACTACACCATTAGCTCTAGTTGGGTGGGTAAATGCTAGTGACAACCTAGTTTCAACCACTGAGTCACTAGAACGTTTCAGACCATGTCAGACCAAAGTGTCCCCAAGGTGCACTAAGCACAATTGGGCAGCAATCTTTCGAGGCTCATATCTCGGACCCCATGAGAGGTATCGGCAAACAATGAGATGCTACAAGACCATGTTTCTAAGGCCCACAATATCCTCTCTCTATTTTGGGAGAATCAAATTTTTTTGAATTTGGCACGCCAGTCTCACTTGACGCTAAAACTTGTAGTGAGGATTAGTTGAAAGTTGCACCACTGGGTTTCTTCCAACCCATTCATCCCAGCATTGAATGGATTGCACCATTATCTCTGGTTGGGCAGGTAAATACTAGTGACAACCCCATTTTGACCACTGAGTCACTAGAATGTTCCGGACCATACCGGACCAAAGTGTCCCCAAGGTGCACTAAGCACGATTGGAAAGTGATCTTTTGAGGTTCATATCTCAGACCCCGTGAGAGGTATTGGAAAACTGTGAGATGCTACAAGACTTTTTTTCTAAGGCCTACAATAACCTATCTCTATTCTAGGAGATTCAATTTTTTTTGAATTTGGCAAGCCAGTCTTGCTTGATGCCAAAACTTGTAGTGAGGGTCAGTTGAAAGTTGCACCATTGGGTTTCTTCCAAACCGTTCATCCCCACACTAAATGAACTATGCCATTAGCTCTGGTTGGGCAGGTAAATGCTAGTGACAATAAC
This sequence comes from Chamaecyparis obtusa, assembly GCA_027943335.1. Taxonomy (NCBI): domain Eukaryota; kingdom Viridiplantae; phylum Streptophyta; class Pinopsida; order Cupressales; family Cupressaceae; genus Chamaecyparis; species Chamaecyparis obtusa. Next base: position 388,277 of record BSBK01001309.1, on the reverse strand, counting down.
ATTTTGACCACTAAGTCACTAGAACGTTTTAGACCATGTCAGACCAAAGTGTCCCCAAGGTGCACTAAGCACGATTGGGCAGTGATATTTTGAGGCTCGTATCTCAAACCTCGTGAGAGGTATCGGTGGACCATGAGATGCTACACAACTATGTTTTTGAGGCCTACAAAAACCTCTCTCCATTCTGGGAGATTTGAATTTTTTTGAATTTGGCACGCTAGTCTCGCTTGGTGTCAAAACTTGTAGTGAGGGTCAATTGAAAATTGCACCACTGGGTTTCTTCCAAACCGTTCATCCCAACACTAGATGGACTATGCCATTAGCTTTGGTTGAGTGGGTAAATGCTAGTGAGAACCCCATTTTGACCACTGAGTCACTAGAATGTTCCAGACCATGCTGGATGAAAGTGTCCCCAAGGTGCACTTAGCACGATTGGGCAATGATCTTTTGAGGATCATATCTCAGACCTCGTGAGAGGTATCAGCAAACCATGAGATGCTCCAAAACCATTTTTTGAGGCCTACAATAACCTCTCTCCATTCTGGGAGATTCAAGTTTGTTTGAATTTTGCACGCCAATCTCGCTTGATGCCAAAACTTGCAATGAGGGTCAGTTGAAAGTTGCACCACTGGGTTTCTTCCAAACCATTCATCCTAACACCGAATGGACTATGTGAGTGAATGAGGGATGTCGAGTTGGGAGTGTAAGGAAGCAAAAATGTAATGTTTTACAATCAATAAACAAAGTTTTTTCTTTGCATATTGTTAACTGTCTCGTGGAAGAATTAGTGCAACAACAAATTAATGTGCTTGGCTTGAACATGATTTGGGATGGGTAGTGAAGTAAATACATTGCTTTGATTATTGTTTACATCTTGCATGCATTAATTTCAATTTTTTTATTATTCTTAAAGCAAAGTGACTATTGTTCTGTGACTATGACTGGTTGAAAGGTACAGTTAGTGTGTAGGGATTGCAGTCTCCTTAAGAGATTGACTCTCCCACCCACTATGACCAATGTAATTGGTGGGAGAATTCATTGATGTATTATATCCTTGTATTATAATTATTTTATATAGGGATATGTGAAGTAATGGTTGAGAGAACACTAATTGATGGAGTTTATTGATTAAAGGAGAGCCCCTCTTCACACCAGTCATTATAGAAGTTGAATACCCTTGAGAAGAGTTGTTCTTATGATGGAATATGGATATTAGGATCCATAATAATGTGTTAGGCCAACTAGATTTTCTTGGAGAGAGTTATAAAGTTCTTTTTGAGTAGACCCTATGTATATGACCCTAGAAATAAGGGTTTGGTGGCTAGCAAATTTGGTGAGTGGTGAAACCTTATAAACTTGAAAGCCTTGTGTTTTTAAACCTTAAGAAATACTTTTTCATGCTTTGGGGTGTAGGGAGTAAGTGCATATACAAGTTGCTTTGTTATTTGGAGGAAATTAGGCCTAGTTTGTGGGTGCTAGGGTAGTGGATCTAACATTGGTCCAAAGGATTCTACCCTAAGTCTTTGGGAGGATTTAAGTAATCCAAAAGGGTATCTATATCAACCATTAGTTTCTTGAGTTGTTTGGATAATTCTGGAGAGAAAATTTGATTTATGATTGGTGAAGGCTACAAGCCTAAAAGGGCTATTGGAGTGGATTGGTGGAAGATGAGTTGACCAAAATTGGTAGATTGGTGGAACATAGTAGATGGAACATATTAATATGTTATATGGTGTTACAATCAAGTTGGAATTCCTATTCCAATTTTTGACAAGATGGAGGCTCTAGGTGCACTGAGAGGCCTAGAATGGAGTTGGTGCCAAGAGAAGTTGGGATGAGAGGTTAGAGGAAGTGAACTTGTTCAAAATTTTGGATGTGTTGATTCTCTAAAGTCTGAGCACTCTATTTGACCCTTGAGTTGAGACTAAATCCTTGAGTAGATTCCAAGATGCTTGTAGAATCCTCAAGTTGAGTTGGGTTCCATGAGGGGATAGTAGAGGGCTCTGCATCAGATTTTCTTGGTTGAGAGCATCAGATACACATGAATACAATGTAGCACATAGATTTTGAATTCACTTAAATGATGAATTACACATGTGAATACACGTAGCACATAAAGCGTACACATAGATTTTCTTAAGTCATGAAGCATACATGTAGCACATAGATTATAAAGCATACCACATGAATTTTCTTAAGTCATGCACGTAGCCCATACACATGAATTTAGGTTATGAAGAATATACTTAAGGCATAAATCATACACATGAGTACATACACACAAGCATATTTACATACTAACAATGAATAAATGAACACACAATTAACAAATTGGATCGAATATCAAGTTTCATATATATCAAAATGAATAATAATTTTGTACTTATTTACATGTCAACATATCTAGATATAATGTGGCATATGCCATCTCAAAATGTGTCATATGACATCTCAAAATAAGAAGTTCAACTACAAATATTTCTAGAACATCCTATTCTATAGGTGGATCATCAAAATGAAGCCTCTTTGAAGTACTCTTTGGCTCTGATGGATCCTGCATTCAAAAAAAAAAGTGAAACCCTAAGTTAGATTACTTAATCTATATGGTTTCTACAAATAGAAAATAAAAATTTAGAATCATAGTCAATAATAATAAATAAAATTTAAAATAAAATTGAACTCTCATGTACCTTGCCTCTTTTTCTCCTCCCATGGACAGGAGACCTAATATATGTCCTTGGTAGCGAAGGAACAATGCCACCAATGTCAACTTTGACTTGTATATGTTTGTGAACATGAGATTGATCTACGTGTTATACTATTTAATGTTTTTTATTATGGTAAAACTCAAATTTTGGAGGGAATCTGGAACCCAAACAAAGTGAAACGCTGCATAAGAATGATCATTTTAAACCAGCAGCCTAGAACGAAAAAAAAAACTACTAAAGATAAAACACTTAGATCCTAACTGCCTAGAAAATAGGCCTATGCCTCACACCAAATAGTTTGCTGGAGAATTACATCTCCCCAAATAGATGTCTAGGGTTTTAGCAAGGAACCTAGAAACCTCAACACCAACTTCATAGGGTAAAATAGCTCCAAAATCTTCCTTTAACCATAACCAAAAACCCTCAATCATGATGGGCCCTTGAAAATTTTTAGCATCCATCTGCATACTCCTACCAATAACTAGCAAAGCAACATCCCCTAAAAACTTTAATAGTTGGGACACACAGATGCACTCAACCACATCTTTAGCAATAACTCTAAAACTTAAAGTCGTAACGATCTACATCAAGGATTTTTCTATATGGTTACCTTCAGCACCATTCCACTTGGTGCTAGGCCTAGAAGGAATAAAGTCCCAAAACCACAGACCTTCCAACACCAAAGGAAAATCACTAGCACTAAACTGGCAACCCAAAATAGCCCTCTTCGCCTAGTTAAGCAAAGGGTCATCCTCCAGACAATTCCAACACACCATCATGTCGTTCAAAGAAGGAAGAAACCACTCACAACTACTAGCCTTCTCCCAACAACCACTGTCCACCTCTATAGGATGGGCTTCCACCTCAATATGATCTTCCCCCTCTATAGGATTCGGGAAAGAAGATAGCAGAAGCAGAGAAGGACTCTTCCACCAAGAAACCACATGAAGAAATCCCACCTCAATAGGGATGTACTCCCCCTCAATAGGAGTATTGCATAGAGGAAAAAAACTGGGGAAAAAAGAGTCCCTACACCAAATAAAAACATAGGACAATGGAGGGACAAAACCAACCATGACTAGAAATAGAATACAATGGGAAGAGACAAAATTAGCCTTACTGAAATCAAGCCTTCTGACAAAAGCATCCTCAGACCCCCAGCAGAGCATTTCAAAGTTTTAATACTAGAGAAGCTCTCCCTCATGAAAACTATTCCCTCTTCCATGAATCAGGCAAAAAAAACAAAAAATCTTGTTTCCCCACCTCCTTAAGCTCCAGAAAAGACAGGAAGCACCCAAGAGACTAGCCACCAGCAATGTTGGAAAATATATCCTTTGAAACATGCAGAGACCCTCCATAAGTCATATATCAACAATATTAGGGACACCCTTGGCTTCAACCTCCTCTTCCTCTCTCCCAAAAAAAAAAACCCAAACACCCCTTATGCTATAGCTGAGGTAACACAAGCCTCGCCCATGGAAAAAGCCTCTTGAACTCCCCTGATGCATCAAAAAAGGCTGCACAGTGACAGTAATGAGGCTGGCAAGTGCCTCATCCTCTCTTTTGTCTTCATCACTGCCACCTTCCCCTCCCTCTATGTCCTCCCCTTCTCCATTTCTAGCGCAAACCCTTGACCCTATGTCACTCACACTACTCCCATTCCCACACATCTTCATCTTTTTATGTCAATGAATTATGTTTACCTTTAAAATAATTATGTTATAGTATTTAATGTTAAATCCTTGGTAGCAAATATATGTTTACAAAATAACTGAATTAGCATTAAAACTTACCTATGTTGAACTTTCTTCAGGAAATGTTGGCTGATTCATCAGCAATACAAACCCTTGGCATTCTACCTCCCTCAAACTAGGGGTGACCTACAAAAGTCAAACAAATACTTCATACTATCATAACTTGATCATATTATATATACCTGATAGTAAAATACACACAAATAGCTTTAGAAATATACATACCGTGGAGCTATCACTATGAAGTGATATGGCTATGACTCTATCACGGTGATAGAGTCTCACAAAATCATTAGATACCACTCTCTATCAAATAAACCATGTAAATTAAAAATAAGTATGCACAACTAACAAGTATACATGTATGCATAAACAAACTAATTATTAATTACCTTCCCCTTGTCAACACCTGATGCCTACACCCCCTCACATTTCCCCCCAGTGGCAACTGGTGACACCTGCATCAGTATGTAATAAGATGATCTTAAAAATTAGAAAACACATGTACATATACTATTATAATAATTTAAGGAAACCAATTATTACATTAAAACATATGTACCATGGAAGTGTCAAGGCCAAATGATATGGCCGAAAGTACATACCCCTCCACTATGCCATCTCCTCCTCTGTCATCAACTAAACATAAATGTAACACATAAAAAAACATAAGTGGGAAATTATTAAAAGAAAATTCTACTAAAAAATATGAACGTTTAATATTAAATATAATGTAAAAAGTGAACAGTTTACCCTTACCGTAACAATAGGAGTCCATGGCTCTGTATGCCCCTAATGCACATCTTCATGAGGTACTTTAGTACCTGTAGTGTGATGTGTAGTATCATCCACCTCGAAGACATAGTTATATGCATCACTATCATTCAGGGGACCTAAGCACAGATTCTTGCACATAATGCAAGTGTGGGGCACACAAACATGTGAGCTTGTGGAGGATGTGGAAGGGCCAGAAGCATCAAGACAAGGAGGCAACAATATCGTGCTGTGTGTAACCAGCAGATCACTCAAGGTGTGAATGGTTTGAATAGTCTGTGAGCCAGCCTCGAAAATAATATTAGGATGTTGCACTATAGGAGGTGATGAAAACTCAAGAGGGGGAACATATGTGTGGGATTTCACTCAGTGTGCCCATGGCCTATCTTAAGGAGCGCCTAAGACTACACCCTAGTTCAGTCTCATACTCCAATAATTGACCTTGTGACTGAGCACAAATTCAGCATACAATTTTGTAATGAATTAAAATGGGACATCCAAATTGTTGTGAGATGGTCTATCAAAAACCATCCACCAGTGGTTCCAAAAGTTGTCACATATTGCATTATTTGTGCACCATTTAATTGACAACTTGGGTTTTTTAGGTTCCACTTTTAGACCAGTTTTGGGATCCACAAAAAGATTACATATATCATGTTTTATTATGTTTAGGTTCATAACTTGATCATAGTCAAGCCCATCATCAAACTAGGCGTGCAAGGAATCGCGCCAAAGAAGTACAACATTATGTTGCTCTGTAAGTTTCTCCATGTTTTTAATAATTGAGTTCAATGTGGTAAACATGGGGCGCAATGTGGGGATATTGGCATATATGGTTTGAAATCCTCTAAGTTGATTTAGATTGTCTCCTATGAGATCCTCTAAACGGTGAGGGTTTGAGACTGGTTCATCTTCTGAAAGTGGGGGATTGTTGGGAGGTGGTTCTCGATTATTTTTGGGATCATTGGGAGGGTTTTCTGATTGATTTGAGTCCATACCTGATTACAATTAGAACACAAATAGATAAGTACAATCAATTTTTAAAAAACTCATTTAAACCCTAATTTTTATATAAAAAACTACAAATTTCTATTAAAACACAATAAAAACATAAATATTGAACTTACCTTATGATCTTAGCAAAATTAGATATATGATTAGAATGGATATCCAAAAGCCCTAAGTCGCGTTCAACATTTTCACAGTGAAAATGTTGAATGCGGTCGAGCTATGTAAATATAAATTACTGGCAAAAATCAGATATCTGATATAAAATCAGATATTTGATTAGGCATGTGCTTTGGCTTTTGGATTAACCAGGTGTGCTGACACCCAGGCCTACTAAAAAGTCAACAAACATGGATTAGTGCGCTTTTGGATGAGTGAAAAGTTTGTTTTTTCACATCGCCACTTTTTGGCATACCATGATCCTACACATACCCAGCTATGAAGATCCATTAATTCATTACCAATTTTAAGCTATTGAAATGAAATGTGAGTTAATCAATTAAGCTATGAAACTAAAATGACATCATGAAAGTAAGAATGCAATTAACTAGATGATTTGTGAGTTTAAAATTATTCTTTTATAGAAACCTTAGCAAATTCGAAAGTTGAGATTCAATTTGAGAGGAGCGGATGAGATCCATCCTCCTTTGATGCATGTGATTAACCTCTCATTGGCTAATTTTTTTCTTTTTGTCTCTTGAGAGGTGACATGTATTTTAAGTCATTTTATTAATTTGTTTTAATTAATGTCATGCCCAAAAATTAGGGCAAAACACACACAATAATTTTTTAAAAAACACAAAAATCAACTAGGTTACACACTAAGGAATACTCAACTCGAAAGTGAGACACAACAACCAACACATATCAACTCACAAGGGGAATCATGGCATGCGCTGGCTTGCCAACATCCCTTATTCGTTTGACTGCATTAGTTAAATGAAACCCTAACTAGATTTAGCATAAAAATGATAAAAGGGAATAAACCCTAGGTAATATTCCAAATTTAGAAAATATAAAAGGGTCAGCAATTAGGTCATAAAAACCTAGGTGTTTAATTGAAGATGAACAAATCAAGCAAATTCAATCGTAACCCTAATGGCCCCTAATTGATACCAGGTAACCATTTAGGGTCAAATGCAGAATTCAATTAAGTGGAAAGAAAGGTTAAATTGAAATCATGATAATAACCCTAACGCAAATCTAGGGCTATCAACTTTTACTAATTAAAAATATATAATGTTTAATAAATTGAATTAAGTTATTTTATTCCTTGATTATTATAAAATTAACTCAAGGTTCAATATTCATTAATAATTATTCAAATTAAGGTATTAAAACATTTAAAAATTAGAATTACTAAATCAAAAATTATTATTATTATTATTAGGTTAAAATATTTTACCTAGGTCCCTCCTAGGATTTATAAAATTATTTATTCCCCTATTAATCCAAATATTAAAAGAAAATAGTTAAGGTCATTAAATTAATAATAATCAATTAATTTTCCCAAAACCTTAATTAAACATTAATAAAGTTCAAATAATATTAAAATATATTAATTCAAAAATCTGGAGTCTCAAACTCTAATAAAATATTATAAATGCCCATTAAATAATTTTTCATTGATATGCTAGAAATTCAAGAGTTGTCAACCAATATGTTAATATTGTGAAAGTGATTATTTTTTATTCTAGTTGGCACTTGTGATCATAGAGCTAAACTTTGTGAGTGCAGATATGAACATTTCAAATTTGGACATTAGGGATTTATTTATCGTAGTGTTTGCAATTTCTATTTGAAGAGGGATTATGTCAATAGCTATTAAGGCATTCTCTAGGCCAGGGTTTTTTTATTTTCCCTAAAACCTTGTCATCACATCAACAATATAGAATAATAGTTGAAGACAATATGCAATATAATATAATACTAATTCATAAAATGATGATGCAAGATTGATGTTGTTCTCTTATGATGATGCAATGTAGAGTAGCTTGCTCTTCTACATGTGTCATTCGATTCTCAAAATGATTGAACTTTACTTTTTTCCAATATCCTAACATGTAGTTTGAAAAAATTTGCACTTAATGCAACTCATAATGACTAATAGGAAATAAAATAGGCTCAAATTTGAATTTTGAATTTGAAAGTTCAAAAATTATTTTCACAACTTAAAAAATTAGGCTCAAATAGTTCTACAATCCACATAGTTAACCTAATACAATAAACAAATAAAACAAGGAACATGGAAAATGTTTGAAAATATATGTAGAAAAAATTGTATCAAAGACATAGCATTTGCCAACTAGTCTTGTACAAGAAACAACCATATGAAAATAAGCTAAAGTAAGGGGGAAAAGGAAGAAAAATGATTCAATTTTGAAACTTAACGTTGAAAATTCAAGATTCGTTTTTACAATTTATAATACTTACATAAGAGACTTCTACAATCCACATATTTAACCTACTACAATAACCAAGTAAAGTGAGTAACATGGCAAATCTTTGAAAATATATATAGATAAAATTAGTCAAAAACATAGTATTTGCCAACTAATCTTGTACAAGAAACAACCATATCAAAATTAGTCATAAACAAAACAAAAGGGGAACAAAAAAGAAACAAACATGTTTAAATTTGAATTTTAAATTAAAAAGTTTAAAATTATTTTTCACGATTTATAAACTTGACCTCGAACCTCAAACTTCTACAACCCGCATATTTAACCTAATATGATAAACAATGACCTCGAACCTCAAACTTCTACAACCCGCATATTTTACCTAATATAATAAACCAACAAAATAAATAACATGGCCAATCTTAAAAAGATATATGAAAACAAAATCAGATCAGAAACATACTAGGCCAACTAATCTTATACAAGAAACAACCATTTCAAAATAAGCCCATAAAAAAACAAGAAAAAGTACAAGATATTCATTTTTCATGATTACAAATGTCTAAGCCTTCAAACGTTTGTGACATCATGCCAGTGAAGTGAAGAAATAGCAACTGAACCAGATAAAACCTAACATGTAATAAACATAATCACCAAAACTAATGATGCAATAAGAGAAAAAGAGAGACACCCAAAAGCTTGGATTCGTTTTGTCGAGATAATAAAGCAAATACAATGATAATCATAATTCACCGGCATAACGTCCAAATGTTTTAACTGACTTTTGAGTTGTGTACAAACGCGGTTGAAGGAAAGTTATCAGCAATGATGGAGCTCGGCCGCGTTATGATTACGTAGCTAATCATGTGCGCTCTTTCCCTTTTTCTTTTTCTATGTCCATGCATTTTATGCTGGCTTTGAATTAGGGTTACAAAAAAGTGGATAAGTAAGATTCTTCACGTCGGTCCAATAAATATGTGAAGGAATTCAACTGCTTCTTGTCCTTAGAGTCGTCCTGCACATGGGATTTTTACTGTGAAGAAGAAGCATGGTCTTTGTCCTCACAATTTGTAGGGTTTTGATTCTCTTTGGTATTTTCTAATACATTCCAAGCATGATATATGTGAGATTCAATTTCTTTCATAATGTACTTTATATGCACATGTATAACCTCCCTTGCTTTAGACTTTTTCAAGTGGTTGCCTCCTTTTCACATGTATATGTTGGTGCAAAGGATTGGTTCAAGGGATTGTTGCAAGTATGGTAGTTGCGATGTTATGTTGATGTGAGCAATTGGTTGAATTAGTTGTGGTTGTGACCTCATGTTAATGAAAGTATTAACATGGCATGTGGTATTACTAGAAGTATTAGTATTTGTGAAGTTGAACAATTTTATCATGGGATAACTACTTTTGTTTAAGATGAAGTTCTTATTGATGTGATTTTAGTAATTCTTTGATGTGATATTTATAACTTTAGCATTTCAATTTGAGATGATATTTTGTTGAGAAAATTTATTTTGAATGCATGACTAAGAGTTGAGTTTAGGTTGCTTTACAGACGAATAGAATCAAGGTAAGCGTGCCAGTGACTAAATATCTCATTATAAGATAGATGTCTTATGAGGCATTAGAGGAGATCAAACAACAATAATTAGTAATAAGAATAGCTAGTAAATAAAAATTGATGCTTAGGATTTAGTGGTTCCACTCTTAAGTTGCAAGAAGCTATATTACTTCCTCTAATTCTTTTCTCAACCCTTAAATCTTGAGGCTTCAATGGAGTCCTTGAAATCTAGTGCTTTTGAAATGATGAATTCTACAATAAAATCCCAAAAGTAGTTTTCAAAACCAACTTTCTCTTGAGATGATGATAGAGACGTCTTGTGTTTATTCACTTTCTTTTTTCACTCTATTGGAAGAGATTTATTTCTATCATTCTCATATTAGTTCACCAAATCAAAGGGAAGAGGAGTTAGTGCAATCTAGAAGAGATAATTATTTCAAACATAAGATTGTATATGCAATATAAAAAGTATTTTTTTGGTGTAGAATGTGTGCTTATCTTGATGAGCTTGATAAGAATACATCTTGATATTGTTACATTTGTGTATACTTTGTAATGTGTGTAGTAGCAATTACTAGTATTTTAAACAAGTAAATTTTAATTGCTAATATAGTAAAAAAATATTTGGTTTCATGCCATGTGTCACATGTTGGGGCATGTGACCTTGCTAATAATGGATATTTCATGTTGTTTCCTCAAAATCTCACTTCTTTGTTTGTATAATTGGGAAGTAGACACCGTTACTAACATAGTTATAATGTTGTTCATTATTTATTATCATTTCCTCAACCTCATTTTTAGGTATGCCTCTAAGCCAAATATATGTATTCACTAGATATTTTGGCAAACAAAGTAGATGCAAATTGTCATGTTTCTTGAGATTGAGTGATTGTATGCAATCACTTGGTTAGATTCAACTAGTGGATTAATATATAAGTGTTCTCAATGGCTCTTATAATGGTAGCAAGACTATAATTGATTAATAAAGGATTATTTCTCTATCTTTCTATATATTAGGTTTCTCTACTTTAAATCTCTTAAGTTATATATTTCATATGATATTTTTTCTCATTTATTTTCCCAATATTATTTGTTACAAGTTGCACTAATATGCAAAACATAAGTAGATATCAATGATATGAGCATCTCTAAACTTTTCAATAAATGTATGGTGTTTATAATTAATGATATTTATAAAAATATTATAATTGAAAGCCTTTTTGAATATATGATTTGTGTTGATGAATAATGTGATGGAACATCAATTTTGGTTGCATATCATATGAATATTCTAGATAAAATTTTCATTATGCCTAAACGGCTTACTAATAGGACTGTGTGTACATTTTTTTGAATAATTGATTCACAAGAAGGAACTTGATTTTGGTTGAGAAGCATAACTCTTGTATAATGAAAAATGGTTGTCAATGATAGACTCCCACTTCACCACCATAGATTGGAAGGGGCCCTAAAATATGACCCCCTTTTTTAGGCTAAAGATCTGATTAGCACAACCCAAGTAGATGTAAGGATGCTAATTCATGATCTAATCCTATAAGGAGGTGTTGATTCTAGGGTCCTTTCCATTTATTGTACAAGTGTATAGAATAGATGCAAGTAAAGTAAAGAAAAGAAGAAACTTGTGCAATGATAGACAATAAGATTCCAGATCTAGTATATCAAAGTAAGTGTTATGAAAGAAGGAGAAAGAAGATGTACTCACCTTGAGGGTTAGTAGAAGATGCAAGTTCAGATTTGTAAAAATGCTTTCAAATTGTATGAAAACCAAGAAAATATATGTATCTAAAACCCTGATGGTTGAATATGCAATCTATGAAAATATGGAAGCTACAGGAACATGTAAAACTTGACTCAACATGTACCGATATAGGTCTAAATTGACATGACCTATACACAGAAAGGAAAAATCTAGAGGTCTCTGAATTATGTTTAATACTACATCTTCAGATCTACTCTTCTAGCTTTGAAACTCTATGGATCTGCACTTGCACACAAGAAAAGGGGAAATTATTGGGGGGAAGGGGCTTGCCTTGGTCAATCCCCCATTTAGGAATTAACCTTAAATTTAAATAAAGAAAATGTTATCATGAGGTAGACATTAAACAACAACAAAGTAGATCATACCATGTAAATGAAATTATCCTTAGTGTGTGATCAAATATGTTGATGCAACAGCTCTAACTCAACACGAAAACCAAAAGGAAATCATGTTACTCTTTCCTTAAGGTCTGATCATGTATGTTAGTGGGACTCACTTGATGATGCAAGCACTAGTGGACAGGTGAGTTTTAAATTTATGCTTGTGTGTACATATATACTTTCTTTTAAACAATTATAATGTTTATATATTTAATGTGTCTACATGTATACCACTTTCTCTACAAGGATCGATACATCCTTTAGAGCATGATAGTCACTCTGAGGACCACTTAGTAAGGACTCGTCATGATGATTCCTAGGGTGTCGAGCCATCTAGCTAGTTATTTGATTATTTATTTTATAGACTTATATTTTGACCTAAACTTTGTATGTTTGACATACATTACATTTATGTTATTTGATCTAGTCTTTATATGTTTGACATATTATGTAATACCCCTCCCATAGTTTTCTTTTTAGTTTTTTATTACCAAACTCTTTTAGGCCACTTTCATATGTGCGTTGGTTATTTCAGAGATACTTGTGGATACAAATGTATGACATTATATTAGATAGTTGTGAGATATCATGTGTTTAAAGTTAAATATTTTTGTTTATTTTTATGTTGATTAAATTGTAAATAATGATTTTATATATGTGTGAGTGTGTGTGTGCGTGTGTATGTTTTATGGTTATTGTATGATGATGATTTATATGTTAGGATGTCATTAATACTTATGGTTTTATTGACCCCATACTTGCATGTATATGGTTGGCGTATGTGATTTACTCTTTTGTTTGATGTGCCTAATATGGTTGAGGGACTGAGTCATAGTTACTTTCTTGCGAGATCCACATGATCGGTTGATCCCCGCCATTATATGTTATATATTTATACATGTGTGTACATGCTCATCTTTTATGAGGGGTTTCAGGTATTGGGCATTGACTTCCCTAAATTTACAGGATGAGGGTGCCCCGTCGCGGCTATATATCAATGGTAAGAGAGGGGAGATAACATACAAATCTAAATTCCAACCCAAGCCTTTGATTGTCCTGAAAAATGGACAAGTATTTGATTTTCTACTCATCCAAATTCGTCAAGGTGACGTGAATTCGTGAGCCCTTCCTTTGAGTTTGTTTATTATTTAAGTTAGTTGATTTTTGTGTGTTGTAAGTCAAGTGAGTTTGTTGTGTGGTTTATTTGATTAAAATAATTAAATTAATATTAATTATGAGATTAGAATAATTATATATTTAAAATATAGGAATATTAAATATAAGGATATTTAATTATTAAGAGTTAATTAAAGACCTTTGTTTAATTGAAAAGACTTAATTAAAAGTCTAAATTGGAATAAGAGGATTTAATTAATTGTTAAATCTAAAATTGAAATTATAATTAATTTATTTAATATTTAATTATCAATTGCATAATTATTAATGTGCTAAAATATTAATTGATTAATTAAATATTAAAATGCATTGCACTTTTAGTCAAATAAAAAAATAATTAAAATATAAACTAAAAGTAAAGTTAAATTAGAAGTTGATAATAGAAAAAAAAAAGTACATATCTTATAATTAAAATATTATTAATCATGCAAAAAGGTTTTGATAAAATCAAAGTGGAGAGTTATGTTCTGATTTTTACGAATTGCATGTTTTAGAAACCTTAGGTGGAATATGTAATACTCTTCCCATAGTTTGATTTTCTATATGTTATGATATTTATAGATTTACTAACCTCATACTTGCATGTGTATGGTTGGCATGTATGTTTTATATTTTTCTGTTTGATGTGCCTGATGTGGTTGAGGGATGAAATTGTAGTTACTTACTTGTGAGATCCACATGATCGGTCAATCCCCACCATTGTTTATTATATATTTATACATGTATGTACATGCTCATCTTTTATGCAAGATTTCAGATATTAGGCATCAAGTTCCTTGAATTGCCAGGATGAACGTGCCCTATCACAATATATCAATGGTAAGAGAGGGAAGATAACATACAGGTCTAATCCCAACCCAAGACATTTATTGTCCTGAATTAGTAGACAAGTATCTAATTGATTTTCCTGTTTGAATTTGTCAAGGTGACGTAAATTTGTGAACCCTTTCCTTGAGTATGATTTTTGTGTTTTTGGGTTTAGTCAGATCTTTCTCATGTTGACATGTCATGTAGTTGATATGATTTGGTGTTATTATGGTTAAGTAATTTATAGGTTTGACTACGTGATTAAATGATTAAATCTTATTAAATATTGCCAGATTGGATATGAAGGTATTTAATTAGTGAGAATTAATTAAATACATTTTCTTAAATTAAAAAGGATTAAAACTAAAAAGTCTAATTGTGGAAATAAAAGATTAAATTAATTATTAAATTTAAAAAGCATAATTAATGAATTGATATTTAATTATCAATTTTATAATTATTAATATATTAAAAATACTAATTATTAATATGCAATTTAAGTTGCACATTCAGTTTAATAAAATTGAATTAGGAATTTAAGTTAAAGTTGAGTTAGGAGTTGATAATTGAAAAGTGCATATCTTGTTATTAAAATTATAATTAATCATGCAGAAGAGTTTGATAAAAATAAGGTTAGGAAGATGAGTTCTTATTTTAATGATTTCAAGTTGAGTAATTCTTTTATTATTTTCAAGTGGAGCTCGTCTTGTTTTTGGAGTTGCATGTTTTGAAAACCTAGTTTTGTCAGATTTTCTTTATTAGGGGGTTTAGGGTTATTATTTTAGAGGAGGTTATTGGTTTTCGTCTGGTTTTTAAGTTAAAGAAAATTTTTAAAGCTTGGAGTATTTTTTATTTTCGATTGTTCATTTGTTCTAGATCAGCTGGTGCAATTTAGGTAAGGTTTGAAACCTATATGTTCTTCATTTTTTTGTAAAAGCTTGTTTGCATTGTGTTTGCTAGATTTATGAGGGTTTTGAAAATGTAACATTTCATAGAATTATTGTTTGAGGTTTTTGGGTTGATAAAATTTCTAGGCGTTGTCGTGAGAATAAGAATTCTAGTATTTTCTAGTACGAATATGGGCATAGGGGTTTAAAATTACATTTGAGCATAATCAATTTCTATAATATTAAAGAAAAATAAATATATCAAGTTTGCCTATAGGGTTTGGAAAACCTATCAAAATTTTATTCAAAAGAAATTCTTTTAAAATATATATACTTATATACCTTTGTGTGTGTGTGTGTGTGTGTATAATTGTATGTATGTATGTATAATTTTTTATTTTTTTTTAAATATTACTTGTTGTTTTACGTCAAAAGATTTCTAACAAAATTATATAAATAAAATAATAATGATAAAGTATATATATATTGTCAAAAAAATTATGACAAAATTATATAAATAAATTATTTTTGAGGTGATTTATAATATTAATTTGTTGCTAAAATGCATGAATAATTATATGTGTGTGGAAGAATATATATATATATATATATATATATATATATATATATATATATATATATATATATATATATATATATATATATATATATATATATATGCATGAGAATTCATATGAATATATTGATGGTCAAATTGGAGTTTAGATAACAAAATGATTGTGTTTCCACAACTAGAATTGGTAATTTGATTTGATTGCCTTGTATACATCCTTGCGTTATCTATTGATATTTATTTGGGGGTTTAAGTCAACTTTTACAAAATGTGTACTAGAGGCACATGGTATGTTTTATGTGGATATCTATGTGTTCTTTTACATGCAATGAGATGTTATCATTCTGATCATTTTTACCTAACCTTGATCTATGTAAACTCATGTTTATGTGAACACTATGGGAGTGCAGTTATGATTTTGTGGTTTGAGGACTAGTGCATGTTCCTTGTGATTTTGTGGAACATTTTTTAGGATCATTATTATTATCATTTTTTTGTTATCTAGTTTGTGAGCCTAGGTAGGCTAACTAAGTGTATAGGTGGGGAGTGGCTTGCAAAACTAGATCATGTGGTCATGTGGAGGACTAGCAACAAGAACCACAACCCTCCAGCCGCTAGATCCTATTCACCACATGACCAGGGGCCCAATTTTTGGCCCCTAGGGCCTAGTGCATTTTTTGCAGTGATGACCATATGACTGTCAAATTTAGGCTCCTTGACTGCTGATGTTAGCACTGTGTCAACCCTTTTGCACCATTTTTTGGGCCCATCAACATACTTGTAATTTTTTGCTTATAACTTGAGCATGCAGTATCATTTTTTGGCAAATGATATACCATTGGAAATATTGTTTAGAGGCAGATCTTTTTGGAATTTTGGATTTTGGAGTTTTTCCTCCATTTTTCGCACCAAGATTTTAAAGGTAGAGCTTCTTCTTTTTTTCCCTATGGTGGAGCTGTTGGTTTTTTGCTCATAACTCGAGCATACAGTGCCGAAATCGGACAAATGAGATATCATCAAAAATATCTTTCCAAGATATATCTAGATCTAGAGGTTTGAATTTTTGATTTTACTTTTTTGATGGTGTTTTTATTTGTCAAAGCCAAATGTTTAGTTTTGCACTCCGGGAGCTCTATTTTACGTATCCAAACTCTATTTTGGGCAAACGATATATTGTTGTAAATATTTTTATGTGACCTTTCCAATGTTGTGACTCATTTTTCCAGATTCTTCTCCTAGTATATTTATTTAGCTTCTTGCATTTTTGCAATCTAGTGGATATCTTGGATGTTTCAGGTCCTAGGATCTCTTCCCTTTGAGGGATGGCCCATCTTTGGTTGTTCTTTTATTTCAATAGACTTCACTCTTCTTTGAGAAGTGTATACTTCACTTTTGTAGCATTTTTTTTATGCACACACACTGAGATAAAGTGCCATTCTATTACATGTATGGGATCTTGCACATGTTTTTGCTCTTTGTACTTGCACTCAATTATAAAGTACCATGGGGGGTTTGATGTTTACCTTTATTTTCTATCTACTTTTGTCATCTAAGTGTTCATCCATAGACATTAGCCTCAGGTATCTCTATTTGTGTTTGTACTCTCTCTACACCTTCAGTGTTCTTGGTTCTTCTTCATCGTGTAGTTCATATTGGACATTCTTTTTAGTGTACCTATCATCACTCCCTTGTCATCATTATGGGGGGTTTTCTATTGTTGGTTCTTCTACTTCCTTGTTTTGATAGTGTGAGCTATGAATTCAGTATGTATTCCTATGTACTAGGAGGATGCAATGGCTGGGTACCTATGCATTCCGGTGAGATAGATTATTCACCATATGGAAACTCTTTATTTCCTATTTTTTGGAGGAACTCTTCCAGCTTTGATTGATCAGCTCTTCATAATTTCATGTTTTAATGCCATCTTTATCTTTGATTTCAGGTGTTTTCCTTTGTTTGCCTCTTGATTCGAGTAGTGTCATTTGAGGGCACTCGTGTAGATTACAGTATTATGTATCTTCAACTTTAGTTGTTTTCCTTTGTTTGCCTCCTGATTCGAGTAGTGTCATTTGAGGGCACTCATGTAGATTACAGTCTTCTCTAGATGGTCATATTTCAATAGAGGATCTTCAGATCAACAGTTACTTCTTGACAGAGTTTGCAACTTCTTTCTTCAGTGATGTTCGACATGTTCATCCTTGTTCCTATTTTTTGGAACATTCCTAGTTTTGAAGGCTTCTTCAGTCCTTCAGACTAGTCTTCATCTCTTTTTGGAGTAGATTTTTCCCCATGTGGTTTTCTCTATTTCTCCTCTTTTACAAAGACTCTTTGTTATACTTGAGTACCTGATTAAGCCTTTTGTTGTCGGGACCCATTTTCTTTCAGTAGTTCTTTCTAGGTTTTTAGCTTCTCCCAAAGTTCATCTTAAGGGGGGGGGGGGGGGGGGGGTGTTAGAGTAATAAAGTGTTTTCTTTTTAATTAAATCATATTGATTTAATTAATAAATCACTTATTATCTCTTTTTTCTTAAGCTAAACTTTAGGCATATAATAATTAATTGCTTTATTAATTAATATTGCACAACCTAGGACTTACCACCCTTTTAGGGTTTCACATCTCCTTTATAAGGATGATCTCTCCTCTTGTTTTCATAACTTTGTAACATAGAATAATAGATTATACTTTTCTGTAAACTTTTGTTTTTGCACATCAATGATTTCTCCTCTCATGTGGATCCATTCATTCAGGCCTCTCTAGCTTCTTGCTTCTCTCTCTTTCTATGACAAGTGTTTGCATGTAGGTGTTATTGTGAGTTGTGGGTTGTTTTATCATCAACTTCAATATGCACTGGGTATTGAAGTCCTCTTTCTAACAAAAAATAAAATAAAATTGGACACATACACAACAAGTTACAATTGAAAAAATGGAAAGTGAGAATGTTGATAGAGATAGTGATGAGAATATAGAGGACGTCAAGATTGAAGGGGAAAGAGATGATTTGGGAAAAGAAGATGTTACTAAAGATGTTGAGGAAGGAGCTATAGATCCAAATTATTCCTTCATGAAGAATTCTACTAGGGCAGTTTCACCCACTGTCAGATTTCTTACTGGTGACCATACCACTAGTCCCCCTATTTTTTATAAAGAGGATTTGAATGTTGAGAAGGACAAGAAGAAAAAATCCTAGAATAAAGGGGCAGCCACCTCACTGGAAGAGGAAGGCTTCAACAACAAAAAAAGTTCCTAACATGGGTGTTTTTAATGTTGCTAGGAGAAGAGTGGTCTTGGCTTTTAACCTTGATAAATGGGCTTTCCATGAGACTAATGAGCTGAGCATCGAGCACTGAGATTTGGATGCAAAATATGATATGTTGGAGGAGACTATTGATAATTTGAGGAATGATATGGTCATAGATAATAGTAAAGGCCAAGCTGTTTTGATTGAGGAAAATAATACTTTAAGCATGCAGGAAGATAAAATTTCAAGCATCATTGATGAGAAGTTGTCACCCATTTACAACATAATTAAAAATAATGAAATTATGCTCAAAAAACCTATGTACCATAGTAATGAAGGTATGAAAACAAATATTATGAATCTCAATACTTTTTATTCCCTACTAGAGGGAAACTATATGGAAAAGAGTATTATTATGGTTGATGATGAGCCAGTCAGGCTAGATGGCCAAGTTTTTGGCCTAGGTACTAGAACCAAAGCAAGCACTAAGAAGAGGAAGGTGACTCTACATAAGGAGCTAGAGAACCTGAAAGAGTCGATCCTAAAGATCGAGTCCCTACAAGAGGCCTCCGAGGAATTCCTGAATATGTTGGATTGACTGTTGCTGGTGGTTGTTTCTTATAGTACTATTTCTGCTGGTTGTTCTTTTTGCTGGAAGTTGTTCTTTTTTGTAGGATGGAGCCTTTAAAACTATTTTATTTATGCTAAGGCCTAATTTTTAGTTCTTCTTGTTCTTCATGGAAGTAGTTGTTTTTATGATTTTACGCTATGTTTCTATCTTTTGTTATCATGTAAAAGGTTTTGGGTCCCCTTCAAAACCTATATTTACCTTAATAAAAAACAAGTTACAATTGAACAAAAGAATGTATATCAAAATTATAGTTAAGTCAACTTCAAATGTTAATAAAATATGAAATATTGAGGATAAAGTAATGAAAGAAATTGCAAGCATTAGATATGGATGTTACAAAACTAAATTTGAAAGAATGTGAGTGTCACTCCTTGGAAAATGTTGTTTGCAATAAAAACCTAGTTTTTGAGGGAGATAGAAAAATGTATTCAAATCAATTCCAAAAAAGTTGAAAAAACATATTTAGAATCTATATAGAAAATGCTAAAATACTCCAATTGACATCATCTTCAAATTTGTAATAGTTTAGCGATAATAGGCATCTGAATGTGAATTTTTTTTCAAAATGTACATTTTAATGTCAAAGTTGGCAAAAAAGTGTAACCCACTATTGTGGGTTCACCCTATTAATACCAAACATATCAACATGGAGCCATGTAGAGCATTCTCTAGACCAATCCTAACAGTCAACCAAACTTTCAACAAACTCCAGTTACCAACCACATCCTAGCTATAATGTTGAGGACTTAAACCATAAAAGTGTAACATCCACAAAAACTAAACATTAGATATAAAATCACAAGGTCTCTTCACCAAAGGCAAAGGAATGCATAACATTCTCCCAAATAGACTTCAAATACTCTATCCTATATATTCCATCTTTTAATGTTGCAGAATTGTGGAAACAACAAAAAATAACATAGGAGAAACACCAAGAACATAATGACATATGAACATATATCTTTGATAGTCTCCTCACATTAGGTTGAAATTAATGACAACACTAACTCATATATCTTACATCCTATAGCTTAATATTTTTGATGAAATTCTCTTTGAATGTGATCATAAGTGTCAATGCAATAATATGACATGACAAAACATAAATGGAATCAATCACGAAAACATGTTCACATGAAAATTATTGTAACTTGTTGCTCCACAATGCTTAGATTTGAGGAATGCTTGAAGGATATGATGGGGTGAAATGCCACCTTAAATGCTTGATGCTTCTTTATAGATTATTTGATCACGATTTAAGTGGATATCTTGATCCTAATTGTGAAAATGAATTGAAAGAATGCTCTTAGATAGGATTATCAAGGTATTTTGTGAATTAATCCAATCTCCAATGGTCATATTTTGACATTGAGATCAAGGAACAACTGGTACAAGCCAACATGAATGCATTTGAATTGGGCCAATTGTGGTGGGTTAATAGCACTCCAAAGCACCATTGATCAGTCGAGGGCACCCTTGGGCACCATTGAATTTCCAAAATAGGGCAAATCAATGAGGATCAAGTGCACTCAATTTGTAACAACAATTTGGATCACCAGTCAAACATATGACATCATATTTGTAGTATATCGGCTAGAAATAGGCTTGAATAAGAACTAAAGTAGGACACACTAAGACAAGGGCTCAAAAAATTGTGTGAATTGTACATGATTACAATTTATACATACATACATATACAAACATATGTATGTATGTATGTATGTATGTATATGTTATCTCTATTGAGCCTTCTAAGGTTGTCATTAGTACCAAAGGTATGAATAGATATCGATCGGTTACTTACAATGAGCTAATCGGTAACATAAAGCAGAATAGACTAGTCGATAAAGAGTATACACCGAGCAGCAGATAGTTTACCGAGTACCAGCAAACACCAACACTGATAGATAGTAAACACTGAGCATCATAGTACACACCAATCAGTTTACACAGTGTTTACCGAGGATCACAGGAAACGACATAGTATTCAGGAATGGCACATTCTTCTATGCAAATGGTTACAACGGTTTGGAAAATGTTTTACCAAGATTGAGGAACATTTAATGTAATGATATTCATTAAATGCAATGTATATCTTTTTTAATAGATGATCTAGGTTATCATTTTACACCATAGATCTTAGGGTTATGATTATAGTATGTAACCTAATTGTGTTAAAGTGGAAAAAATAGAACACTATATATTTATGTGTTTGCATCATTTTTGAGAGAGAGCTGATATGTGAATCATGGAGCACTTTGCCTATCTTCAAGTCTATCAGTTTACAGAACATAACTAAGCACAGTAGAATTCAGTTTGAGAAGAATTAGCAGAGGCTACCGAGCAGATTCATAGCATAGATTCATCACAAGTAAGGTGATATTTTTATCAGAGCTTATAGATCTATAATAGACAATTGAGTGTCAAACAAGAAGATAAATACCTATTGCTTTCTGACAATTGTAATAGAGTTTTTGGATAAAATCTCTTAACAGAGTAGACTTAACAGTCTTATGTAAATCTCTTTACCAAGTGCACACTTCATTAGTGTTGCTAAAATCCTATAAATAGGTAGATCTAGCTGATCTAACATGTCACTCCTAATAGGGTGAGATCACTAGAAGTGATCAAAAACTTGTAGCCTTAACAGGCAAACCTTTTCTATCTGCAGTAGTGAAGAATTTGTGGGTGTCATCCCCACCGCAGTTTTTACCTTCTTACAAGGGTTTATGCGTTACCAAAATACTTGTGTAATGTGATTGTGTTATGAATTTCATGTTGTTTACTTACTTATGTTAAGTGGATAAATGACTCATGCAATTATATTCAAGTTATATTGGTCGGTTATCACTGTTTACAGTATTAGATCTAAAAGGTTTTGCGAGTAAAGTTTTTGAAGACACTGATTCATCCCTTCCCTCTCAATATCTATCTCTCCTAATTCCAACAATTGGTATCAGATCAAGTTCTCTTATTGAACAGCTTAACCACTGAAGGGTAAAGATCTAAGTCATGGAGAGATACAAGCTTGACAAGACTATTGAGAATTAGAAGATACAAATGCAAATGTATGTGGAATAGTATAAGCAAGCCAAAGAAGGACTAAGGAAATTACTGGATGAAAGGAAGAATCTAGAAAGACTACAAAATGAGATCGGTTATCATGAAGAACCTATTGATGACATATTCGAACATACTAGATCTAGTTCTGGAAGCATCTCTGACGGATTTGAAAGCATAATCACTGATCTATATGAAAAGAATCAATATTTTACTGATCAAGTGAAAGCACTACAAATCGGTCAAGAATCTTAGATGGTAAGAATGATAGAAAAAATGAACAAAGGAAATCAAGTTGAGCAAGAAAGAAATCTAGCAATCAATGACTGAAGACAGATGAGTGAACAACTTCAAACTAAAGAAATTGAAATACAAAGACTCACTGACCAACATTTTCAAGTAACTAATCAAGTGATGACTGTGAATCAAGAAGTAAACCGAGTGAATGCAGAATTGTCAAGGAAACTAGAAGATGTTGCAAGACTCAGAGAAGAAAATCAGAAGCTGAGAAATGAAGTGAAAAATCAACAGCAACAAAATGAAATGAAGAAACTTGCTGAGGACAGTTCCAAGAAGATTGATGACTTTTTAACTAATCAAAGAAAATTTGGGAGCAAAGCCGGTATAGGCTACACCGGTGAAGGAGAAACATCACAAAAAGCTAAACAAGTCAACATTAGTCAAAATCAAAAACCTAAAGTGTTGACATGTTATCATTGTGGCAAATCGAGACATACATCTAATGTGTGCAGAAGCAAAGCACAAGGTAAACCTCCTGTCACTCCTAAGTTTAATGGATATTGTTATTACTGTGGAAAGTCTGGACATCCTTCTTATGAGTGTAGAGCTAAGAAAAATGATCTTGCTAATAATACTACTATGGAGAAAATATGCTATAAGTGTAACAAGCCTGGACACACTGCACGAGACTGCAAGGCAAAAATGAAGCAAGTCTGGATAGCTAAGGAAAAACCACAACGCAAACCATATCAACTGAAGAGACAAGGTAACTCTTATGTTTGGGATTATAATACATGGACTAACTATGTTGTATGTGGTAGATATGGACACATTGCAGCAAACTATTATAGAAAGAGTCGGATTGGACAATCAAGAAACTGGACAAACTCTGGGATGGCTTGTATGCACTGCCATAAGGTCAGTCATTTAAGAAAGAACTACAGAGACCGAGTACCAAATGAGAACCATATATTTGAACATGGATATACTATTGCTGATATCACGAAGTTAAGGAACACTATGTGGAAGGAGGCATCTAATGAGAATGTAGAGTCAAGTAATGTTGTCAATGAAACCTCATCCACTGGATTGGGTGACATCGGTACCTCCACTTAAAGTGAAAGAGGTATGTATGGAACTGATATTTCAAAAGATCACATTTTTCATACAATTCCTTATGCATAATGCTTTTATACCAAATCAGCATGAATAAAGATGCACTATGGTTTAGTTGTCATGAGCTAACAATGTTATAAAGTCGGTAAAAGAGAGACCGAGAGTTGGTTACCCGTCGGTAATCACTATCTAAGGTTAACCAAGCATATGTATCAACCAATGAAGAAACCTATGTTAACCGAGCGGATGAAAGTTTTAGTAGTCACCGAGCTGACAGTTGTGTCGTACCAAAAGTTAGATGGAGCATTTATTACATAAAAGTTTGAGTGGGAACATCGAAAGTCTATAAATACACGGGAACAGAGTTCATTTCTACAATGCAATTTTGAAGAGCAGAGAATTTCAAAGAGCAAAGTTCGAGCTAAAGGATTTTCTAACAGATTCAAGGCTAAGCTAGATCGAACTGACATCACTCTTCACGATACCGAGTAAGTTTATTTGTGATCAAACACTTCCTACTCTGTTGCTTGCCGAAACCCTAGAATCAATTTATGGCATCGACATCATCTGCAAACAAAACTCAAAGTGTTGAAGAGGAAGTTAACCTAATAGTTAGGGAAAATTTTGTTGAACCAAATTTTAAACCACATCCTAAGGTCATAGCATAGACAGATATAATGGGTGCATTTTTTAGTATACCAGATAGGGTTTTATTGACAGAAGACGTTAGGTCTTATATTCACTGCAAAATCAGAGAAGTTGGGGACTTTGAAACAATCGCAGCATATCAACCACTTTGTGCCCCCGATGGAAAAATGAAATTAGACTACCAGAAGATTGAGGAATCAAGTTTATCATATTTTATGCACTTTCTGCAATCATTCAAATTGGATTGGATCAGAATCATTCTAAGCAGATATCATGATGACAAGTTTTGGCTGATAAACCGATTGAGGTCACCAAGAAAGTAATCAGTAGGGTTACTGGGCTCCCTACTACCGACAAAGCTAAGGATTTTTGAAGTTCATCATGATCGGATGTTGAGAAGTACACTAGAGCACAATGGGATGGTCAGGCATTAAAGATTTCAACAATCAAAGACCTAGCAGTAAAATTTGCAGCACATGTGATCGGGTATAAGCTATTTCAATCGAGCAGACTCAACAGCGTACCCTGCAGCGCAGTAGACATGGCGCACAAGATTGTAGTGAAAGGTCACCAAGTTGATCTTACTGAGGTACTATTACATCAACTCCAAGAGAATATGAAGACTATAAGGAAAAATAAATATAACACATGTAAGTATGGATCTCTACTTGCATACATATTCTTCTATTTGCAAAAGTTTGTGCCTAGCACAGATAAAGTAAACTGGACATCGGAGGTACCGATAACAAAATAGATTGGTGAAATGATGAACAAGTTAGGAGACAATTTGAATGTAGATTTTAATGCTTACTTCACTGAATTTCAAACCAAAATGAAAAAGAGAAGCCGAATTCCGAGGGAATTAGTATAGAAATTTGAATATGACATATGTTTTGTGGTAGACACTGATTACACCATGATAAAAATAGTTGAGCCTAGGATAAAATGGTTGGCACCGATGGGATATGAGATGAATCATGATTTCACATTGAAATCTATTAATGCACTGCTTGCAATACCAAAGGATCCCATAGCCACTAGGTTTGGAGTATACGAAGAAGCCAAATCTAGGATATCTACTAATATTGAGATCCGTAAAATTCACAAAAAGGTAAAGAAAATGAAGAAGGATCTCACCACTAAATATGGAGATAAGTTAGAAACATCTAAAGGGATACCGGTTGAATAGGCAACCGAAGGTCAGCTACAGTTAGCCGACAAACCATATGATAGTGAGGAGACCGAGTCAGACAAAAAAGTAGATCCTACACAGGTTCCTCCACCTGAAATTCCTACAAAGATGCAGTCACCAATACATGAAGGTATGAAGACACGTTCGTCAACTGCAACACAACCTACTGAGAAAGAAGAAGTAGTAAAAGTAGCAAAAAGAAGAGCAACTACACCGATGAAGAAATACATAAAGAGAAAGAACAAAATAGTAGCTGAGGCACCGAAGAAAAAGAAGAAATACATAAGAAATAAGGAAGATTTAGAGGATACAGAGACAGAGGATGATATGAATCAATTCAAAGTGGTCAGTAGCAAGACCAAGTTAATAGATGAAGTCATTGAGGACATAATTGAACATGGAGACATCGTTGATCCTTTGCTAGACAAATTTGACAAAATGTCAAAAGAAGATCAGACTAAAATTGAAGAGGCTATCATCCAAATGATGATAAAGTTTAAGAAAGTTCCAATGGAGTTTGCATGTGCATTGCCGAAGAAATTGGACAATATAATTACTCAGAAATGGGCTATTGCATTAGACACTGAGAAGAGAAAGAGAGAACACTCTCTAGTTTGGGCAGCCGCATACTTAAGCTTTGGGCAAGTCAATGAATACTTGACCAAGTACCAAGAAAACTTTATGATCAAGAATAGAGCCTTAATGATCATGGATGACAATGTAGTAGATATGGATGTCACTACAGATTCTATATGGACATCAATTCTGAAAGCAGAAGAAAAAGATGAGCAACAAGCATTTTTAAACCTATCTAAGAAGAGACAAAATTCTAAGGGCAAAGGAATGTACATTGATGAAGGACCAGAAAAGAAATCAAAGAGTACCGGTATATCAGTTACTAAGGCAATCAATATCACCGAGGACAAGGAAGAAATAAAAGTTTCACAGGATGCACCGGACAAAGTTGAAATCCAACTGGAAAAGAAAACTGATGATGATGTACTCATTGTAGACATCACACATGGTGATCCTGATGACCAAGATGATGAAGATGTAAATATTGCACCAAACAAAGATGAAGCACAAGACACTGCCAATCTATTTACATCTCTATTGGGTGAACTTCCTGTACTTGTCGAAGCAGCATAAGTTCTTTCCCAAGTACAGCCCAAGCAAAATAAAGATACAACTGGAGATCAACACATAGAACAACCTATAGAGACAAATGAGCCTACACATACAAAGGCACCTTCCTCCAAACCAAAGGAAATAGATGACTCAAAAGAAACACAAGAACCACAGACAACCGAGGTGAGTCCACTAAACACCACAACCAAGACTCCTACTACAATAACCGAGACCACCACTACCAAGGAGCAAAAGAAGGAAGATCAAGTGCAAACAGGGAAGGACACTCTGAAGACTAGAGATAGATCCATTGCTATCATAGAGAAGAAATCACCCCTAGCACAGAAGAAGAAGAAGAAAGGAAAAGGGTCGGTCACCCTAGATGAAGTGATTATTTTACCTGAATGTGACCCAAGGACCCTAAGCCCCGAGGAATTGAGTAAATATGGGGAATTATGTTCACGAAAGGCAACACAAGAGAAGCTAAAGCAAGAGCACAAAAGAAAAGAAGTACTAAATGATGTGTGGGATATCCTCCAATAGGTAGTACCTGAGATACACATTGATGAGGATATGGCGATTATAGATCAACTTGCTACACTTGCAGAGAAGATCAACGCCCTGGACATCGATGCAAATAAAAGAATTGAAGAAAGAGCAGGATCCAAAATACAACACAAATTAGCAAAGAAAATCAGCCAAGAAGTGGCAATACTTAAGGTCAAATTATCTGAAGTAATTACTGACACAAAATCCATCACCTAGACAATTTGTCAATACTTATTAAAGCTATGTACTCTAGACATCTTCACTATTGAAGTCAGTGAAAAGATCAAAGGTTTAGAAGCAGAAATACAGTTGAGTACCAACGTAGCTATCACCGAGCCACATGCTTTCCTAAAGCATATTCACCAAGTTCAGGAACTCTGGTGGTTGATAGCAGATTTGAAGAAACAAGAAGCACACTTAACAGATCAGGTTACTGAGTTATAGACTGAACTCATTCCATACCTGAATATTTTTGAAACCCACATTGTCAAAGTTGAGCTATTAGTTGCAACACCAGAAATTTTGGTGTTAGAAAATATCTTTGACATGCATGCACAAGTCGGTCTTGAGCACATTGCTCTCACCAACTTGAAAGAGGAATGGGAAAACCTCTTAGAGTCACTGAAGAAAACCCATTAGTCAATTTTTGATAAGCTATA